>BSBK01002066.1:0-189484 GCA_027943335.1 Chamaecyparis obtusa
GTGAATACACATAATGGAGAATTATAGATATGTAAAATATAGAGAGCCAAAACATAGTTCATAAAGATATTACAAGACTAAGACCAAGGCCAAAGATGACTAAAATAGAAGAAAACCATTAGATGGCATCATCCCAGACTAAAAATGTCAATACCAGAACCAAGGCCTAAACAACTAGATAATATTAAAACCCTGAGATACAACAAAAAAATATGAGGGACTTGGTGAACAAGATATGCGAGAGCAATCTATCGCCTCCTTATTCACAAGTCCTTTTTCTTTGTCATCATGACCTATTGGAACTTGGTTAGGTACCACAAAAAGTGCTTCGGCATGAGAATCACCCTCATTCCCCTACATTGAAGGGCCTGAGGCACATTGAAACTCGGAGTGAAATAAGGTACATGACTATGACTTGCGAATGGACAATAAATCAAAATCTTATGAGGAAACATGAATAGTATGGAAAATTTCACCGTATCTCAAGAAGTGAAATAATTTGATAAATTCATAAGCCCCCTCTAGAAAATCCAAAAAAAACAACCATTTCATAATAGGCATGGCACCCTTGTGAGGAAAGAAGGTGCATTAAATAGAAAAGGAGATTCAAATTGGAATAGTATCTATTAAGAAATGGAATTTTTAATTGAATACTTATCTGCCAATAAAGTAGCCTTTAATTTCTCCACGTTCTTTGGGGATGCCTCTGAAAGCACAAGCTTTAAGGTGATATCTAGACAACCATAGATTGCTAATTCATTTGCTAAAATATTTACCTTGGGTTGTTAGAATGATTGATTTCAAACTCCTCAAATTGGTAGAGGTAAAACCCATGCTTCTTTAAGAACATATTTGACACGCCAATCCATATTGTATTGTTTTTTTAAAAGAAAAGATGATGATCATAAAAAATTATTGAATGATGATTTTATATATTCCCAGGCTAAAATCTAAATTTAATATCATAACCAAAGATGAATATTTTTTAAGATTATTAAAGCCATGAGCGATCTTAGAAACTTTAACATGAATTAGTGATCCAAAAAAAATCCTAATGATAACTCACACACTCGATAGTTATGGATTTCATTTTGTTGATCCATCCAAAGTTTATCTTGTAAAAGGGAGACCATGGAGAGCATAAGAAAACTCCAAATTATTTTGAGAATAATTCTTAGAAAAGTAGAGATAGAAAATTTCATTAAACAAAAAAATAGAGATAACCAAGACATAATAGACCTGACAATACCAACCACTCCCTCACCCTAATTTGAATCCCATGTATTACCCTAATTTAAGAAAGAAACCCTCGTGTCTAAATGGTCAGACTCTAAGGAGGATGAATAAGAACAAAGCATGTGGTTGGATACATAATCAGGGAAAAGAATAACAATAGAAGCTAAAAGGGTTACAAGCATTCGAGAAGTGCCCCAAAAGATTTTTCTTTCATGAAATGTTGAATGGCTATCATATTTGATATTTTGAATCTAGAGACCATACAAAAAGGAAATTTTAAATAAATTTAGGAGATATTTCATCACATCTATTAAAACACACATTCTTATTGATAAAGTTGCATTATCAAAGTGAACAAGATCATGAGAAAATAGAATCCCCAACTAATTTCCCAAAACCTCAACTAGGGCCAATTTATGATACTCTAATAGAAGAGAGGGATGAGAAACCCAAAAGGGCATAAACTTAATTGGTGCAGAGAAGGATTAAAATTAGGGCACCATTTTTTAGTGAATAAACCATGCCCTTCAATAAACAAATACTCCACATGACGGACCTTATCATGAAAAGAGGAGGAAGAAAAAAATACTATAAAAAACCACTCACCCTTATCTACAAAGAAAGCATCTAAAACACCTTCCCACTGAGAAAAGATCCAATCTTTTAAAGATTTAGGTGAAGAAATAAATTCCCTAAATTTACTGATCAAATCCCTCTCCCACAAATTAGAGACTTGAGGTAAACTATCCTCCTAATAAAATGATACTTAAACAAATTCTTAAGCATCATGATTGACATGTGATAGTTCACTTTCATAGAAAATCCCTTGGCAAGGTTGTTTTGGAAGCCATTTCTTAGTCCCAAGGTGAAAACCATTATTTATTTTTATCCCCTATCCTTTTTTTCCCTAAAATGTTTCCTTGATCTAGAATGGTGGTTTTTTCTATGACCCTTGATTCTATGCTGAGATTTGATGCCACCATTTGTATTTAAGGGAGCCATAGGATCCCAAGTTTTTGAAGCACCAAAACCAGACTGAGGACCTTTGAGTGTAATAGTATTAGGATAAGTGGCTACTATGGAATTTCCTACCAAAATATTGTTAGGGAAAGACAAAGGAAATGAACTAATGACCACATTGTTGGGATAGGATGTAGGGCCATGTAAGGGGAAAATTTTTTCCTTCTTTGCTAATAATTTTTTTTTAAATCTTCTCATTGGAAATTACCCACTAATGGTGGAGCTCTACATTGTTCTCACATCCATAAATAAAGATCTTTAAATACCTAAATTGATTAATTTATATTTATACATTTAATTAAAGTAACTCACAAAATATTAAATTTCCTCTTGATCCTACATAAGGTATTCAAATTAAAACATGTTATGCTCAACAATTATCATGAGAAAGAAAAGAATGTCTTCTTAATGAAAGAAAAAGGCCATGGTGGGACAAACACAATGTGAGAAATCCAAAAATTTTTTTTGAATGACCATAGAAATATTAGTCATATCCATTAAGAATCATTTGAATACATCCACTATGACCACTCTTTTGTCTATGATAGCCCTATTTCAGTGAGAAATACTTTGTTGACAAGTTAGATGTGTTGGCATTGCTGTCAATATGTATGTATAAAAAATTTCCAGAGGAACAATATGTTAAGAGGTATGGAAAGGAAAGATTACTGAAGATGAGGATTTTATCACCTTAAGGGATGATGTAGAGGTTATTTGCTAGGTCTATTTCAAGGTGCAAATGTTGACATGATGCTTTGAGTAAGTTATGAGATCACAATTGGTGACTAATTAATTTTCTCTCTACTAGTGTATCAGAGTTGTAGAAATCAAATTCTAGCATGTAAAAAGGTTGATATATTTGTTTGTGCATCTAGGAATATTTTTAAGACATGGTTTTCTTTCTTCTATTTAAAGGGTTAATGATTTTGAAGGTTCGCAAGGAATTTACAAGTGTTAAAGAGGAAGGTGATAATGCTCTTGAGGTTTGGCAAGAACAATACTGGTGAATCTAATGATTGGGATGGTCATGGATGTTTTTGTTCTATTCATGATGCCTAAGGATGATCTAGGATTATGTTTTTGTTTATTTGATGGTTTGCATCAATCACAGTGATTAGATTGAAAAAAAATTATGTTAGGGTTATATGTTCTTATGTTCTTGGCCGACATGATTGGAAAATATTTTATGGGTGATTGATAAAATATTTTATGGAAGAGTTATGATCGCAGGGTGATATTTAAGGATCAAAGCATGTTGGATAAAATAATATTTAATAAAATTTGTTGATTTTCGTGCTTTGAGTTGAAAATTGGAAGTTAGAGTATTGTCGACCTAGGCTTGATGAATTAAAAATGATGTTAGGGAAAAATATTTTTGTGTGGATACATGATAGTTTATAGAGAAAGAGTGATAGATATATTGGTGATTAGAGCTTTTGTCTGAAGGAGTGAGAGATGGTGTTTATCATAGAGATCTTTGTTATACTTTATTAGAAATGACTCTATCATGAGAGAGATGCTTCTATACACTTCATAATTTTTTTGATGGTAGTCAATTTGGCCATTGAAGTGGTCTTGTAAGCTTAAAGTATTCCTTAGGGTTCTATCCCAAGGCATCTTAAGTAGTGATCTCTAGGGACTATGCTTGAATGCATGTGAAATCCATATTTGTAATAATATTATATTTATAAAAAGGTATTATTCTTATTGTGGGTTTAAGACCCATAATGGTTTTCACCCTAGTTTGGGTTTCTAGGATAAAAATATATGTGCTATGTGTTTTGGACATTTTTTGATTTGTTTATATCTGCATACTGCATTCTAAATTAGTAATAAGGGTTTTAAGATTAAGGGTCCCAAGTATTAAGGGTTTAATGGTTTGAATATTTAGTGTTTTAAAAGAAACTAATTTACCCCCCTCTCAGTTTCTTGTTGCTTTATTTCATACAATTGGTATCAGAGCTTGGTCCCTTGAAGGAAGCCTAACAACTTAAGTGATATCCAAAGATGGTAGCATATAAGAAAGACAGTCCAAGGTTTGATGAATCTCACTACAACTTGTATAAGAATCACATGATAGTGCATCTTAGATGTAGTGACAAAGATTTTTGGAAGGTTACAAAATAAAGTTACAATCCTCATGCAAACCCTAAAACTCCACAAGCAAGCAGTGACGCCAAAGCCAATATTAGGGAAAAGAAAGCTTTGTTGAGCACATTGACTAATGATGAAATGAATAATCTCATGGAATTGGAGATAGCTAATGAGATATGGGAGAAGTTGAGGACCCTTCATAAAAGAGATAGGAAAGAAAATGTTTCCAAGTTGTAGATTTTGAAAGGTAAGTATGAAATATTGAAAATGAGAGAATATGAAAATATTCCCTCATACATTATTAGGGTAAAATAATGTTGTGACAACTATCAGATTTGTTGGAGATATTTTAGACAAAGATGACATTGTTGCAAAATTTATAAGATCACTAACCCCTAACTATAGTCACAAAGTTGCATCCATTGAGAAGATTCAGATAGTAATAGATTTACCGAGAGATAAACTGGTAGCTATACTTATTGCATTTGAGCTTAGTAAATTGGTTAGAGCTTTGCCTAAGGTTGAGAATGCATTCAAGGCTAGTGTATTTAGGAAGGACATGTAGAGATCATATCAGAGTGAAGGATCTTCAAGGAAGATGTCATGGTATGAGAGGAAGATGAAGGAAATGGAAGAACAAGAAAGAGAGCTTCAAGAGTTGGAGGCATTTATTACAAGGAGACTACCTAAAGATCATGTTGGTAAATATAAAGGGAAAAAACCTTTAAATGTTTTACATACAATAAGATATGACACTTTACTTCTAGATATCTAGATAGAATTAATAAATGGAAGAGAAGGCCTACTATTGTGAAGAAATGCTACTTTTCTCTTAGTGATGATGAAGGAGATACATATGATGAATTTGATGGTACTAACAAGAATGATGACGAGTTCACATTCATTTCTTTCAACTATGAGGATCTCGATTTTGATGATAAGGATATTCATCCTTCAAATTCTATGCACACCAGTTCATTTATTGTTGTGAAAAAAGAGGTACTAGGCATGATGATCCTAATTATACTAGTTATTTGATTTCTATTAATGAAGATGATTCCAAATCTGAAGATTCTAGGTCGTGTAGTTCTACTAATTTTTTTGTTGAAGAGAAAGCCATTACTTCTCAAGCTTTCAGAAAGGATGAATGGGTTATAGATAGTGGATTCTCTCACCATATGATTGGTGAAAAAAGTAAATTTGTGAGTTTTGAGAATTATGGTGGTATGGAAAGATGGGGAGACAACACTAGTGGTATGATCAGAGGTAGAGGCTCTATTTCTTTTGATGGTAATAATAATGCAACTAATATTTTGTATGTCTAAGGTGTTGATACCTAAAATTTATCCTAGGTGGAAAACATTGTGGGAAGCCCAATAAATAATCTAGAGGGGTCAGTGATGGGCCACAAATCTTAAAATGTTTATAAGGAAAATGCAAGAATCATCAAAGTTTACCCAAATAGGCTTAAGGCACCTAAATGGCTCAAGAGGTCAAAACTCAACCAAGGCTCCAAATGGATTAGAATGCTTAATTAGGTATATTTAAAAGTGATTCAATATGTTTTAGAATCCTAATCAATGGTCTTAACTCCAAAATCCAAGTTTCTCCTTGTAGGCCTAATTGCCCCCAATTAGGTCTCTTGTCGGGTTACCAACTCAATAACTCAAAAAAATTCCAACAAACCCTCCAAAAAAATTATTTTTATGGATACCATTTCCATACTTATGCAACATACTAAAAGATCAGATAAGGTTTTTTGGAGCAGTATCTGTTGCTCATGCGGGTGACTCTATTTTAGGCTAAAAAGATGGTCATTTAACAAAGAAAATCCAATTTATATTTATCCCCTAACTTTGAAAATTTTATAAGTCCTCTAATATGACTATAATAGGATGAATATCAACTCAAAATTATTCCAAGGTCACTAAAAATATAAAAGCCCCAAATTGGCTTCAAACAAACCCTTTACATTAGGGATTCTCCAATGTCTAGTCTCCACACACTTCTAAAATTAAAAAATGTTGGTTTCACCTTTTATTTGGTGTATTTAGACACCTAAAATAATAAAATATTCCTCTTGTTAAGGAAAATCTTTTACTATTGCTCCCTAGCAACCGAATTCATGAACTTTCCTTAGTTTGTGTCAAGCCTATCACAGTGATGACCTTTCAATATCATTGTATCTGCACATTATATTTTATGTTTATATATTACATGGCATATTATGATCATTCAATGAGAATCAGAGTTGTATCATTCATGGAATGATCATAATTTTCATTGAACTCTCAATTGTTATGAGGAAAATAGTGAATTCAATGGAACGGTTAGCATATGATGCAATAAAACTTAGAAGTATCCTCAATATATTATAAAGCCAATAGAACTTCTAAGAACTCAAAACATGCAATGAATACAAGGAAAATTGATCAAATTATGAGTTTTATTGAAAATTTCATGTGACAGGCCTTTATTGCCATAAAATGGTCTCCCTTTGCATTAAATAAACTCCCTACTAACTCCCCCAACCTATTTGAATCAGTTTCATGTCTTTGTTAAGGATAAAAGTACCTAAATCTTAATTCCCTCCATTTTGAACCTAGTTATTAGAATTCAAAAATTTGAATTTCTAACTTACATTTTACTAATTAAAAACTTATCAAACTTGTCTAATTTTACTCCTAGGATCTTTTAAACTTTATCTAACCTCTCCAAATCCTAATTTGACTCTTGGGTACTAATAACCCATTTTTACATAATTTTTGGTCCTAAGTCCTTTACTAGGACTTCTAGGACTTATTACATTTTTATCAAATTGCTCATTACATAGTGCCATTATTGGTTTCAGGATATCCCAATTCACATTTAAGGATGTCTTTGATCATCCCTTTCTTTTCTCTCTGATTAATCTAGGTTTCATCATAGATGCTCCTACATTGGTGAGAGTGGGACCTAGCACTATTTCACTAAGAGACCTTTTGAATTTTAGAAGCTGGATCTTCATATTTCTTGTAGAGAAAAATGTGCAAAAAGAATCAACCTAAAATAAGATGAAACACTAATCTTTTGAAATAATTTAAAACCAAACTGCACAGGCTATTCCAAGAACTGGAATATCAAGGCAAACTCTAGAGTGAGAAAAAAGGAATTATCTCATATCGATGAAGACATTTAAGTATTAGACATTAACTGATAAATAAATGAGATAATAAATGAAAAAGAGGAGAAGCTCACAATAAAATATACTTAACAAAGACAAATATACATTCACTAAAGTTAAAATGACATAGAAAACATTCATCAAAAATAGGATACCTAAAAGACTTAGAAGGGCCAAGATGCATGATTGATATATTTATGGTTCAAAAGTATCCACTACAATTTTAAAGCATGCATAATATTTTTACTTCATATCTTTGTTTATGTTCTCTAAAAAGTTCTCTCTCATTTTCTCTTTCCTCAGAAAAAACCTAATGAAGAGATCCCTAATTTTCTATAATACTCTACCCCTTTTAAAGCCAAAACATGGCCTGATTCTCCAATATAGAAAGTGGTTATAAAAATATGCTATGTGTCTCAATCCATAGGGCTGAGGAGGTACACAAACCATTGCTATCTCCTAACATCGATAATTGGTCTCTCATCCACAAAAGAATCTGATTGCCATCATTCTATCCAATAACCACCTCATCTGTAATCATCATGATAGTTTCATAAAATATGCACCCAAAATGAAAGTTGGAAATTATGTCAGGCATGCTTAGCAACAACCTTGTGGATGCAAGATGTTAGACATGATTGTCTTAGTTTTATCTAAAGATAATCAATTAAATGTATACACATCAACATAAATTAACATATAGATTAAAGACAATGACACATAGGTCTAATATTTAGAAAACACCAATTTATAGTCCTAATTAAAAAATTAAGTTCGATATATATTAAACTCAACTGTAAAAATAATAAAAAAATGAATATAATTTCACACTAAAATATTTTTGCTTGGTAAAATGAAAATGCATTATACTATTTTTTATTTAGCTTGATTTAGAATGATTTGTTAACTTTTTCATAGGTTGATCTTGTATACATAGCTCATGTCAACTTTATTTAAACCTATATTATAAATTATAGGTCCAATTTAGAAAATTGCATACTTCTAATATCTAAATTATAAAAATATATAACCTATTCACTATTAAGGTTTCAAGTTTCACTAGTATTTAAAAATAAGGTGTGAGAGACCTCTAGATTGTAGTGGTTTTTATCTCCTAAAACCAGTCCCTTGGGTAGAAGTTTCTAGTAAAGAAATTAATTATAATATTCTAGAATGCTTATGCAAGTCTAAGTTTCTTTTTCAAAGGTTCTTATAGTCATTGTTCCTAAAATGTGAATAGTTATTCAATGAATAAGCAAGATAATATGTACATTGAATTCATCTAATAACAATGCGTATAGATAAATAATGAAAAAAAATCAAGGTAGATCAAGGTGATAGTAGAATTGACTAGAGTTAAATTTTTTAAAATTTAATTAAAGTCAACTTTATGAATTGCAAAACACAATCCCATATTCTTATTAATTAATAATTTGAAGAAGATATAATCATTTGTATAAGTAAATATTAGAATGGGGTGTGTGTATTTTTATTGTATAAATGATTTTAACAATATTAACTTTCAAAATAATAATATTTTAATATAAATTAAAAATTAATGAAATAATAGAAAATAGAAAATAAATAATGTAATAACAAGGATAAATAGAAAAATATGATTACATTGAATGTGTTTCCTTATTAGAGAAGACTTACCTCAAATTACAAATCAACGATTAAGAACTTACTAGAGGTATGGACAACCATAGAAATCTTGTTGGTCGTCGGATTTTTTTAGTCATTGTTTAAATTTGTGACCTGATGTACATTGACAACAACTCCTTTTCCTAAGCATACCAATTGACAAGTGGTTCATATGTCAAGTTATAGTCAAAACTTTAAAATAAAACTTTAACCTACTTAAATGTTTGATTTTTCGATCAGACATTTTTTTATCTTGATCGTTGGAGTTTTTCCCTCCAAACATCTTTACTTATAGTCAAAAGATTAGAAAAAAAAAAACTTTATCAAACACATGACAATTGTAATTGTGGAGATCAAAATGTAAAGAGCTCATGAGTAGAAATTCATTAAATTTTGACCCTTCGATGTGTTTCGACAAATTTTTATTAGTAGAAGTGACTAATTCTCCATTTTTGGACCATATTTAGCTGCCCAAAGTTATGTCGTCATGGTGACATCCTTGTTTTGAGGTGAGGAATTGTTAAACCCTTATTTTTTCTTAAGTTTAAACTCCCAAAATCTAGCAAAAATAAAGAAATTGTTATGTCTAATTGTTAGCCTTTTTCTTCCCCCCTTTTACTCCTTAAGTTTTATATTTTTGTCTTGCTAAACCCAAATAGTTGAACCAATGTTAAGTTCAAAGTTCATGGTTGTAAGTTTCCCTTGTGCACATGTATTTTTTGTGGCGTCATTTCAAAGATTTGATATGTGGCATCGCTCACTTGATCTTGAACCCTTGAACCACTCAGCTCAAGGTTCAAGGTTTCAAGTTCATTCATACTTATTTACCAAGTCTTAATTTTTTTGTCTAATGTGTGATGGAATTAGTCGAATGTTATTTCTCACAATGAACTTGAACTTTTGAACCTCTCAGCTCAATGTTTAAGATTCATTTTGTGCAGGTAGCGACATTGTATTTAAAAGAAAATTAGAAGGAGAATTGGGGCATGAGAGGAATATTCTAAGTATGTTAGGATTTAAAAGTTTATTTATGAATAATAATCATGAGAACTTGAGCATTTATGAAAAAGTTATTAGTAATAAATGGGGTGTCATATTTATGTCAAATCGGGAGTTAATTCATACACGATGTTATTAATTTTTCAAGGCATGCAAATATTTCACCAAGATCTTTGTACCTCTATATGTAAGGGTAATAACTGCATTCCTAATTCAAAAATCCATTAAGTGTTGAAAAGAGGAGAGGCGATAGAGGTAATCATAGGTTTTCATTTTAGGAGTGGTGGTAATTTCATGATGTAGAAACATGTGAGTTCTAAAATCCTTTCTTCTAGTGTTGTTGTTGATTAAAGGAGAAAAAATGTAAGATTTGTTGTTTTGCATAAGTGTGTCTATTGCTATGGGATTGTTTGGGGTATTTGTTAATATTTTCACCATGAGGCTAGTTCCCCCAAAATTGGGACATACTTCCTATCTGATTAGTAATTTTTTTGAGTTTAATGATACTTATTTAATCCAAGAAGAATTAGGGGAATTTATTGAAAGAGAAAAAAACCAAATAAAAGATTCCATGATGGATAGGATAGTTCAAAGTGGTTTAAATAAAGCGGTTGATTTTACTATTGTAGAACCTTGCCCAAAATTAATGATAGAATCTATGAATAGACATGATGTTAAGAATAAATATATTTTAATGGAGATACCCTAGTGAACATAGATAGAGAAACAATAATGGCTTCAATGGGAATTCATGAAAAATAACCCTATGAAGATTGGCCTACTAGTACATCATACTCTGTATTTTTAGAAAAGAAGTAGACTTATAGCAGTGTAATTTCTAGGAGTTGCTTCCTTAAAGAACAAAAGGACGGTTTTGAGTTACCTAAACCCTTGACTAGTGAACACCTCAAAACTGAAGTGAGGGATATTGTGATATTGCTTAACAAACTCAAAGGAAACTCTCATTATTTTTAAGGGAAAGATTAGATGTATTTTAATATTTAGGTTCTGTTGGTGGTAAGAAGTATCTAGATTGGGCCTAAGTGATTGTTCAGGGATTACATGGTGGATAAAGTAACTTTGTGGGAAGTAAGGGTTTCTATATGTCTTCTTATTTGTTCTACACTCTAGCCTACAAAATGGAATGAAATGGTCTTCATCACAAACCCTAGGTAGATGGAATGAAAATCTGAGTACTTTTAGCACTATTTTAAATTTTTGACCCTCATACTTCAAAATTTTTGAGAAATATGGCTCTTAAACCTAGCAGTTAGCATTGTGGTTAAAACCCTAGTTTGACCGGAGCTTTTTTATGTTTCAACATTACTTTTTCATCCATTAAGCCTCCAAATAAAGCATGTGCTATTAAAATGTTCACTTCATGTGTTATGTCACTAGGTTATCGAGTGAGGTCCTTTTAATTAATTCTTTTAAAACATTAGTGTTCCCTGTTATTTCTTTAGGTAACCTACCCTTTTAAAATTTATGGCTGTCATTAAATCTTAAGGCTCTCGGTTGTCAGTTTTTTTGACATACACATTTATGACAACGTGACATTTGTCTAAGCCAACCCATCTTCAGAGGAATGTTGTCAATTAAATGATGGATTGCATCAATGGTTGTCATTATACCATTGGGTTGAGTTGTCCATCTTTTAATCAATGCACTTCAGTGACAAGCATCAGATTAAGATTTTTTGACAAGGTGGAGTTCTGACTTTTCTTTTTCCCTGGCAATTTTCTTGTGGTGGCACTTGTCCTGGGTGACATAGTACAGTGGGGTTGAGAATTTTGAAAGGATTAAAGCTCTGAAAAATCTAGTGGTTGTCATTATACCACCAACAAAAGATGTGTCATGTTTAAGGCTAGTAGTATAGCGATGACTGTTAGATTTCACATGTAAGATGCAAACTATAGAGTGGGTCCTCAATTACCAAGTCATGATCATATGTTCATTTCTAATTGGCTGAAATAAAGGATGATGTGGTGATTGTCAGTATATTTGATACTAAGAAAGAAAAGGGTTGAGGTCTGCCTGCCAATTTTTGCAATGTGGTAGTTTCTGATTGAATGAAGAATTACTAAAGTGAAAGTGGGGCCAAAGTTTGTAGATTGGTGATGATCATTTGATTGAAAAGCATCGATGGTTGTCCCTTTATCTTAGCTTGACACTCTTGACAATTTTCTATCTGCGCTTTAGTGACTAGTTGATGCTTGTCTCTTGCCATGTGAGTTGTCAGCATTCTAAAGTCTTAAAATGTTTCCATGTGGACATTAGTGGGGTGGGGTCACCATTTTTAAAGAAGAGATAAACACTTATCAAATTAAAGGAAAATCTATGGTGGTCGTATTACCGCCGAGGAAAGTTTCTCAAAATTTATGCCTGCACTTTAGTGACAGGTTGACACCTATCCAGGTTGATTGAAGCTTTAGTTAAGTGTAGGTTTCTGTACATGTATAATTTGGATTGTTCTTATTGGTCAAGAACTAGTCTAGGTAAAAGTATTAAAGGGTTATGTGTCTATTTTTGCCAGCGATCCGATACGCCAAAAAGTAAAGACAATCGATGGTTCTAGTTTAAATTTTTGTTTAGTGACATTGTTTCACGTCTTGTGAATGTTGGAGCCGTATGTTTTCACTAATGGTGGACTTAATGAGTTTCATGCAGATGAATTGTAAATGGTTGGTAGAATACTATATACCCTGATTTGATCACCGAAGATTTCACTTCTTTTAGAATATCTTGGCGACTGGACTGTTTTTCCCTCCGAAGCAATATCAAGCGAAATTATTCAAGTGTTTGGTAAGCCAAACTTTTAATTTAAAGAAGTGCATGAATTTTCAAGGAAAAGAAGTGTAAATAGATTATTTCATGTTGTTGTTATCTACTAATATTTAGGGTTTTTTCTAGTATTTGTGTGTTTATTCAAAACCCTAGTTAAGATGTCGCTTAAGAGAGAGTTGTCAAGAAAAATAGAGTATAAGGATAGGGGTGTCTTTTAAGATTTAATGCAGTTGCTCCCACATTCAGAGATGGAACTGCTAAAGGAAAGGAATTGGTCCCAAAGAGCCCTAGAGATTTTGTGAATGAGGGACTTTATGATAGAGGGTTATGGACGAGAGATGCTAACATAGGAAAAGATTATAATGGTCTAGTATTATTTAGGGTAGCATACTCTAAGAGGAATTCATGTGCTTCTCTTAGCAATATTTGGTAGTTTGACATAGGGAAGTTGGTTCTCCTAGGAGTGTTCATGGATGCAGACTTATTGATACAGGTAGCCAAGTTTTATGACATTGTGAATAGATGTGTCAAAGATAGAAATGGTAATGATTTGATAAGTATCACTGAGGATGAGATTAGAGAGGTTTTCTCATTAAATGACCCTTCTATAGGGTTAGAAAAGATTGATTTTCAAGAGTTTAATAAAATTTATGAAGCTTAGAGAGATTATTTTAGGTCAGGGCCTATGAGGGATTTTTTTGGCCAAGTTGGTTTCATGTGAATGGTTAGTAGAAGCACACCTGAGCCATTCAAGTTGGATTTATTCAGTCTATGAGAACAAGCTATGTACAAGTCTCTAACTTTGATTCTGGGATAGGATGAGGCTACTCACATGCTAATTCCTTATATGATTATGATGGCACAGTCTCTACACCCACAACTAGCATTGATTTTTGACTTTGACCCTTACCTTGTAGATTTAATCCATGAGGGATTAATAGGAATGAAGAACATGAAGGTAAACAGGCCTTTTGGATGGTACTCTATGCTAATGCATATGTTTTTGTACAAGGGTGAGTAGTTTTTTAGCACCACAATTAATATTGTTAAAGACAAGAATGGGGAAACACTTCCAGTTTTATTGTAGACCACAGACCTATCATGTGATAGAACTAAGGCCAGTTTTCTTGTCTTTGATAGAAATTTTGATTTAAGGCTTAGGACCTTATTATATTTTGAAAACCCTAGGATCCCAAGAGAATTGTTAAGGTTGATCAGACCCAAGGAATATTGCAAGGACATCACCATAGTACATTATTTTGGTGACATAATATTGTATCCTATTTCTATAGTGTTTAGACTATATAGTTTTAGGGAGGCTCCATATGTATTGCCCTACCAAATTCCATTAAAGATAGGATATGCAGAAATTTTGAGGCAGATAGGTGACCTGCAAGAGACTACCCTTACTAGTAAAGGAAGGGGAACTCTGTTCCCAGATATCACCATTGTGCACCAATACATTATTGTCAAAAAGGGTTGGATGCATTTAAATCAAGTTTTGTAGCCCTATAGGATGGCTACAACTATGGCCAGATGTGCAAACAATGAAGGTTTCTTGTCTAGGATGTTTAGAGAGAAGATAAGGTGTGCTCCTTTTGAGCACCAGTTTAATTTCCCTAAGGATATAATAAGAAATGAGTTTAATTGGAAAAATCAAGAAGTTAAGAAGGAAAAATGGTTAATATACAAGAAAAATGTAGATTTCATAAAGAACTTTGATAAGAATTATGATCCCTTGAAGAATTTTGAGTCATGGGCTAGGATGGTAGATGCTCTCATGGAGCATTTTGAAGGAATCATGCAGGCAGTAAATGAGAATAGGGCTTTAGTAAGAAAAGAAGATCTTGAGAGAGCCAAGAAGATTTTGAGCCAGGCTGGGTACATAAAGTTGACCCCAAGGGGAACTTATACAATGCAACAGAGAAAGGACTATAGTGTTATTCTCCCAATTCAATAGAAAGATGAGATTCTTCCATCTACCTCAAGAGGAAAAAGGCCTATGAATGACCCATCAATTCAAGAGCCCTCTCCAAAGAGGCAAAGACAAGAGGAGTCTAGGCCAGAGTAGGATGTATACTCTCCTGCTCAATGCCCCTTACAATTAGATGAACATGGGGTTGTTGAGCAATTGGAACAATTAAGTACTAAGGGAAATGTTTTCATTTCAAATGATGAGTTACAAGAGGGAATGCCAGAGACACTCAGAGAAATAGAGATGGATCTTATAGTGGAAAAATTTGAGGGTAAGCAAATAGACCCAATTTTGAAGTAGGCCAGTGATTCCTTTAAACTAATGATGAGTTTGTAAAGAGTAGGGCATTTTTTCAATTTTTATGGAGGATGAAAATAAATCAATTCAGGGAAATCTATGAGAAAAAGAAAGAATAATTCTGTAATAAGGACATGACAGAAATTGAAAATGAAACTAAAGGGGAAATGATGAAGAAGTTTGAAAATATTACCCTTGAGGAGGGAAGAGCCATGATCCATACTACAAGAGTGTTGATTCTTTCCTGAGTGGGATATTGTTGATGCAATAGTTTTTTATCAGGTTAGGAAAAGTAAAGTAAGGACCTTTCCTACTGTAGAACAAGCACAACAAGCTACTAAGGGTATTACTTTTTCTGATGATCATGCAGCTTTGGTTATGTGGTCCATTAAGATGTAGGAAAATAAAGGAACAAGAGGAGCTCTTTCTACAGAATATGCTGGGAATTTACTAGTACAAAGAGTTGGTGAGACCTCTGGTGTTGAAGCCTCAAATATCATATTGGAGATAGCCAAGTTTAATGTGAAGGTAGCAGAGAAAGATGTGTAGGAAAAGGAAGAATTAATGATTAAGTTTGAAACTGTCCTTAAGTCCTATAATGAACTAAAAATAGACCTAATCGAGAAAGATAAATTGATTACATAGCTTTCAGGACCACAGGAAAATAGATCACCCCAATTGATGATTTCCAACACGCCAGTAGTATCTTCTTCATGAAGCCCTATTATTGAGTTCCCACCATCACCACTCCCATAAATAAATATAGATGCAAGAGTCAGTTGGGAGAAGCAATAGTTGGCTGATTAGAAAAGGAGAAGGATGAGAATATGAAGACTACATCCTTAGCAAACCAGAAATATGAAGATAAGATAATAGAGGCAATAATGCAGTTTGCACATGATTTAAAGCCTTCAATTTTATTTGACCATGCTAATAGGTTACAAGTTTTGTTTGTAGCTTTGAATAAAGATAAGACTGAGTTGGGTCCAATTTTGAATAAATGGATTGAGATATCTTCAAGTGTGAAGTTGTTTTGCTAGTTATCAAAGGCCCAGGAAGATCCTGATCCATTAATTAAGATAGTACATGAGTATGCAAAGAAAATAGTGGAATATAACATTATTTTGGAAAATTTTAAAAGGAAGTCTAATGTGTTAAAAAGAGAGTTAACACATCCTATTTCTAAGTTAGTGCCAAGTTTATTTAAAGACTCTGGTGATTTGAAGGAGTTATATAAATGGAGAGAGGAGATGGATGAACTTTTCTCAGAGAAAATGACAAGTGTTTTGAAAGATACTTCTTCATTCAGCCATACCATTAAATTATTAATAACTACTAAGTCAAAGTTTGAATATATTCAGCACAAGATAAAGAAAATGGAAGATAAATGGAGATAGTTATCTAGTAGGAAGGTTGAATTTGCAAGTTTTGAGTTTCCAAGTGAAGAGGTGTATAATAGGTTTCTATTGTTATCTTGCAAGCTTGCTATTTCAGACATATTGTATACAAACAATCAAAGGTTATACTTAATACAAATCTCAAGTCTTTCCCTCTCCTTTGTGTTCATTTTGTGAATTTTCCAAGTCTTTTAGAGACTTGTATGTATGTGTTTTTTCTTTGAATTCTGATCTAGGGTTGGATTAAATATTGCTCAGAGTGGGATACATGTTCATCTGATTCACATAAAGGATTATCTGTAAATAGGAAAGGGGTTGAAATATTTGTGTTTGCATTTAAAGACTAGTTCTTCTAAGGATCTTTGTACTCATCCTATTTTCCGGTATTGTTTGCTCAATGGATAAGGCACTGGCCTTTATGGACCTATCTTTATTTTTTAAGGAAGGATTGAAATCATTGTAATCAGAAACATATAATCAAAACCAATCATTTTAATTTTATTTACTTTAAAGAAGTTATCCTAACAAGTGATGGAGAAGCAATGAATAATAGGTTTTTGTTTAGTACTTTCTCACTGATATCTATGGTTAGATCTTATATCAAGCAGGGAACAAAATTATAGTTATTGGATCAGGTGCACCCACCTTAGTTTTGCAGAGCCAGAAGTGAAGAGGGCAGTATTGTCCCTATAGTTGGTCAAGTTACCTATAGATTTCTCACATTTGGAACAAACCCCTCCTTAATATTAGTCTTAGGTATATTGGTGTCTCATGGAGTGTAAAATATTTTGAAGAACCAAAAAAAATGTGACTCTATTAGGGAATATGTTGAGTAAACTTATTACAAATAACGTAGGTATAAGTTGAGCCAAACTCCTAGCCTACTTACTTCTAAGCTAGTTGGCTACCATTGAATACATAGAGTATTTCCCCTTTCAAATTTTCTTGTCCTTCCCATTGCTTAAAATCACAAGAATTATCCCATTTATTTGGATGACAACTCTAAGATATCTCTATACTGATGCTAAGTAAAGTTTTACTCTGTCACAATGAGTTTCAAGAATACAAGGTCCTAGAGAAAATAACATCTAGAAGAAATTTTAGAGGGTGAGCTTCCAACCACATCTAGACAAGGTCAAATTAGAAGAGAAAAAAGTACTAATGATATGTCCTTCACATGGAAGCAGAAGGAAAACTCAAGACAAGAAAGTATAGCCCATCCTAGCCAAGAAGGAAATGCCTCAGAGTATGAAGAGGTTGTTGATCTAGGTCTAAACCAATATGAGGACTATTATTCCCCTTTAGAGAGAGATGGTGAAAAATTACCCCATAATAAGAAAATGGTCCCTAATAAATGGTATGGAGCAGAGAGGAGGTCTAAAAGTAAGAGTAGAAATAGGAAAGATTTTGTCCCCCCTTTTACCCTTGGTTCTTCATTACCCCAAGGCCTCCATGTGTCCCAGGATAAGTAAAAAGAACCCCAAGCACATCAAGATGAATCTGAAACAACTTTGTCTGACTCTGAGGAAATTTTTGAAGAAGTGTATGAATTAGAAAGAAGAATTCATGAGCAAGAAGCTATTAGGCAAAAAAGAGAAAGGGAAAGAGATGAAAAAATTAGACATGCCATGATAAGAGCTAATCAGTTGAAAAGGTAGTTATTAGATTTAGAAGCTATCAATCATGTTCCTACACTTGAACAAGCAAAAGAATAGCTTGTTATCCAAGTGGTGTTTGAGATAGGAAATCCTAAGGATAGAGGAAAGAAAAAGGCTATAGGTGTCTCAATTAATGAGCCTGTAGGCCCAAAACTTCCCATAGATCAAGCTTTAAGGTTGGAAGCAGACCTTGAGAAAGCTAAAAGGGAGCAGGAATTGTTAGCCAGAGAATTGGAGAAAGCAGAGTTGGAAGCTTCAGCATTAGAAATGAGAAAGAAGATAGATTTTCTCAAATGATCCACAAGACCCACTGATATTGCTAATTCTACTCTGACACAAGGAGGAAATATTGCAAATAATTCTAACCAGACAACACATGTTCCCCCACCAGGAGGGCTCAAGATCTTTGTCATGTCTAACACTAATGCATCAACATGCTAGGGTGTTGGTGTATCCAATGTAGGGCATATTCATGAAAGATGCAAACAGTTGGTTTTTACAGGCATTCTTAGATATCCTAACCACATCCCTGAGGAGATTAGGAAAAACCTTCCCAAGTTCACTAGGAGTAATGTTATCACCTATGAGGAACACTTGAAAAAATTCATTGATGTGATAGATGATTACAACATTGTGCCAGATGATGTAATAATGAATTTTTTTGTACAATCCCTAACTGAAGATTCAAGGGTTTGGTTTAGGGCTTTACCGCATGGTAGCATAGGTTCATGGGATTAGCTTAGATATTGTTTTAAGGAATAGTATGGTGATAAGACAAATGAGGGCTTTGTATTAAATGAGTTTAATAACATCAATAAGCATTTCAATGAGGATGTTGTTGAATTTAATATCAGATTTCAAAAATCTATGCATAAACTCCTGTAGATCATTAGATTGGATGATAGAGTTTGTCTTGTCACTTATTTGAATGCCTTTGATTCTAAAATGAGTTACCTTTTGAGAGACAAGAATCCAAGAAAACTTGTGGAAGCTTATAATTTTTTTGTGAACATAGAAAGAACCATAGAATCTTAGGGAAATTGGGAAGTGGGGAAGATAACAAGTCACATTTATTAAACATAAAAGAACTAGGAAAGCATGTAGGTGTGAAGCCAAAAGATGATGATAGATTAAAATATATTTTGAATTCTATAAAGGATTTGAAGCCTGGTGAAAATAGAAATAACAAAGTTATAGGAAATGACAAGCCTACCTTTAACAATTTCAACAAGTTACCAAGAATGCAAAACTATCCTTACAATACTCAATGGAAGGATGGAAAGCCTATTCTCCCAGAGAGGAAGGATAAACCAAATGATAGAACCCCTAATCTATTACAAAGAAATTCAATGAATGTAGTTGAAGATATCCCATGGTGTATTATATGCCAATCACCACATGATCCTAATTATTGTGTCATATCCCAGAGTGTCTCTTCACAAGAGAACAAGAATGTAATGAGGAAGAACCCTATGATGACCAGGGATGTGGCATGAATTCTTCCCATGTTTGGGATGAAGTTGATTTTTCTAAAGAGGATGAAAATTAGGATATTCTGAATTCCCAAACTAGAAGTGAATCATACCATCAACAAGTCTTTTTAGATGAGGATGGTGAGCTAGATAATGTTCATTGTAATATTTTAAGAGGTAAAGAAGTAGTTGTTTTGAAAAGGCCCTCTGATAAGGAAATTTCTTTGATAAGTACAAATATGGTTACTCAGGCAAAAGAAAATTACAACTTAAGAAATAGAGCGGTTGGTTACCCAAATCAGAAAAATGCCGATATTTTCATTAAGAAGATAGGAAAGGATGTTAAGGTTTCCCAAAACAAACCAAAGGAGACTGAAAATGTTAGGAGGATTAAGGTGAAGAAAAATTCTAAACCTAATAGTGTTTATAAAATAAAAACTAAGCCTTCAGGTGAGTTTGTTCCAAATTTGTAGAAATAAGTTAAAATTTAGATTGAGGACCCCACAAATACATCCACTCAGAATGCTGATACATAAGTTGCAAATATCAAGCAGGATGTGTTTGATTCAAAATATGTTTCAATTGATATGAGCAAGTTACTATCATAGATTACTATTAAAGTCCCTTTGTTAGAAATGATGAGAATAGAGGAACATAAGGAGAAGGACCTGAATTGGGTGAATGGTGTAGTATCCACAGACTCCCAAAAAATAGAAAGGGTTGAGAAGCAAGTAGCAACTTTGAATAATGAAAATGAAAGTTGTTATGAGGAAATTGTTTCTAACATTCCCTAAATTTATTTGGACACAAATGTTGTTAGTGCTATAGTAGGAACAGTTGGTCCTTTCTTTTTAACCTTGTTGATAAATGGAAAGCTATTAAAAATTTCTATGATTGACTCAGGGGCATCAAACAGTTTTATGCCTATTGAAGTCATGAAATCACTAGGGTTGTGGGTGGATACTCCACATGGGAGATGCTAAGCAATGGATTCAAGAGAAGTACCAGTTGTGGGTACTATCAAGGCTTTACCTTATTCAATAGTAGCATACTCTAGTAAACAACTAAACATGACTATTTTAGTGGTTGGTATTCCTCCTCAGTATGGGATGTTATTATCAAAGAAAATGGAGTGCTTCCATGGGAGGCAACATATAGTGTGACCTGTCATCTGCTACTTTTAACTTTGAGGGGCAAAATATCAAGGTCTCTAGGGAACTTAGAACTCCACATATGATTGAGGAAGAAGAAGAGGACACCATGAATTATTTTATTGACACTGATATCGATACTTTTAGAGTCCAAGATAAGGACATGGAGGGAAATGTTGAATCCGCCTTTGTATCAAAGAGCAAGGAGGGATGGATTGACCTAGATAGTTTATCGACCATGTATTTTGATGGAGCCAATTCAAAAGAAGGGTTTGGAGTTGGAATACTACTCATATCTCCAAATGGTAAAACTTTCAAGTTTTCTTTCACTTTACTATTTTCATGTACGAATAATGTTGCAGAATATGAAGCCTTGTTAATAGGCCTAAGACTAGCATCAAGGCATGGTATAAATTGTCTAAAAGTGGTGGGTGATTTTGAATTAGTAATTTCCCAAGTTAGATCAAAGTATGCATCAAAAAATTAGAAATTGAAGGAATATAGAAATGTAGTGTGGGATGAAATTGATGGGGAGATTGGGATAGACTAGCTTAGTCTATGCTCCCTAATCCTTATCTTGGATCACTTAGTGTGCTTGCTCACACCCTATGGTCTCTAGGACCCCTCTTCATAGTAGGATCCCTTAACCTAGCCCAATCTGACCACCAATAGTAAAATCACCTTCTTCCTAGCTTGCTTGCACACTTCCTAACTCCATTCCCTTACATAGACCAAGAAGGGCTCCTTAGCTTGCTCATCTCCTCAACCTCTGACAAGGGTAGAGATGAATTAAAAGGTTTTTTTTCATCCAACTAAGTTAATCCAAAGTGTTGGTGAGGTTGGCTTCCTATCTGATCTTACACTTTCTTCCCAAAATAGGGCTACTAGAAAAGAGCCCCAATTAGGCCTCCTCTCTGGGTTTATAGGAATTTTGAACCACTTTGTTCATACAACCAGGGATAGGCTTCCACAAATAATTCTATTCTAATTCCCAACCCTCAAGGATTTTTAGGGTTTTAGGGCTTCAACTATCCGTACAACATGTCAACTAGAAATGAGGGTTTCTAGGGCTTTTTAGGCTTGCTTGAGTCATAGGGTTTGTTTGATTGCATAAAAACCTCAAATGGATTGATATAAATCTCTCCTTCACACTAGTGAGTCTTTACTCATCTATCTTGAACTCCTTCAAAGGTTTTTTCTTGAAGCTTTCTCCCTTGTCCTCTAGAGCTTCTTCAATGCTGACCACACCTAGTCGGGCACTGCTCAGTCTCGCCTAGGGCTTGGTCATTAAATAGCTTGCACTCATAATCCAAGGCCTTTCTTGCATATATGTATAGGTTATGGTATATACTACCATATCCCAAAGACCCCATGGTGTTTCCATAGTGGGGATATGAGCTACAGACCCTTAACTACATGCCTCTTCAAACTGGACAGAGGACTGGCAGATTCAAAAGAAAAACAAGAACACACACAAAATAAATAAGGAGATACTCTAAAAAAAACACAAATGAAATTAAATACACCAAATTAAATGTACAAGGCTAAGGGTTCTATGAGAAATCCATTAATTCATTAGCTCATGCCATTAATCTTGACTGGCACACATAATCACTGTCACAGTCTGGGTCTTACACCTCAAATCCATACACACTGATTACCAACCCTTGAATTAGGGGTTTTCAAGTCATAAATAGTCACCTCCTTTGGGGTTGATTTGGGTTAGGGTTTAGAGCTGCTTGGGTGATATTGAGACTCACATTGAGAAAAGTTGCTAGCAACTTTTTGAGAAACTTTTTCTTGCTTGAGCAACTTTTGCTCTTGTCAAATTCTAGGACCTTTCTTAGGTCTAGTACAATTTACACATGTGCTATAAACCTAAAAACCCCTATTCTAAGACTCTAGCCTATCTATGATGAAGTGACCTCAGGATGACATCATTCCTTGAGTAATTGTATAATCAAAATGGAAGATCAGACCTTGACTTTAGGACCTCAAATTATATCCTACACACACTTGGTGAGCTTAAAGCTCTTATTCTAAATAGAATCCTTCATTAGGTAGTGCAACACAACAAAATTTAAGTTTGGTGGGAGCCCTAAGAAGGGAACTCCTGAACCATACTCCCCCTCAGCACAAACTAAGGCACTTTGGGGTCAAGAAGGGCTAGGTCTATGCCTAGCTTCTTGAACTGGCTTTCCTCTATCCTAGTGGCTTCAAACTCAGGCTGACCTACCCACTTGATTAAGTGTTCCATGTACACTTGATTCCTGGTAGACTTCTTCACTTTGGATTCCAAGACCTATTTTTCTATGGGCTGCTTCCTCTTTGGCATGGCATTGCTATCTATATCTTGCAACACCTTTGACTGATCCTTACCTTGTTGTGTTATGTCTCCTTTGAAGAAGACCAAGTCAGTAACATTGAGCACTAGTGAGATAGCCAAATCTAATGGCAAGTCCACCTTATATGCATTTTCACCATACTTGGCTAGAATTTAATAAGGCCCTACTCTTCTCATCTGCAACTTGGTAGGCATACCTTTTTTCATCCTTTCTTTTCTTAGATGGACCATGACATAGTCCCCTATCTAAAACTAAACTTTTTTCTTCTTTCATCTACCTTAGCCTTTAGCTTTTGAGTGGACTCTAGTATAGCCTTTTTGACTTGTTCTTGGACGTCCTTGATAGTTTGAGTAAAGTCTTTTTCTTGACCACTCTTCATCTCCATTGAACCAAGGTCTCCTAGTTCACACAATTCTCTAGGGTGTCTTCCATACACAACCTCAAAAGGAATCCTTCCTATGGTCCTATTCACACTATCATTATAGGAATTTTCTTCTTGAGGAATGACAAGATCCCAAGTTTGCCCATATTCCTTGGTCAAACACCTTAGAAAGTTACCCAACACCCTATTTATAACTTTAGTTTGACCATCAGTTTGTGGATGGTATGCTGAGCTGAATGAGAGGTTAGTTCCTAACCTTTTCCATAAGGTTTTCCAAAAATGTCCCATGAATTTTCTATAACTATCTGACACAATGCTCAATGGGAGTCCATGAATCCTTACTATCTCTTTGAAGAAGAGATGTGCTATATATCTTGCATCATGAGTAGTTCTACATGGAATGAAATGGCTCATCTTAGAGAACCTATCTACTACAACATAGATGCTATCCATACCTATTTTTGTTTTTGGGAGTCCAACCACAAATTCCATGCTCACACACTCCTAAGGCCTATTTGAAATTGGTAAGGGTTGGTAAAGCCCTACATTGCTTGAACCTCCTTTAGCTCTTTGGCACATGCCACATTGCTCCACATATCTTATCACATCTCTTGCTAACTTAGGCCAAAAATAGTACCTTTGTACTAGCTCCATAGTTTTTTTTATGCCAAAATACCCACTTAGGCTTCCATTATGCTTCTCTTGAATCATATTTTCACTCATGGATCCCCTAGGCACACATAGCTGATTGGCTTTGAACAAAAGTCCATTTTGAAGGGTCTAGTCTGCATACTCACCATGGAAATGGTTCTCAAACTCTTGGAACACCTTCTAGGCTTTTGAGAAGTCTTCATCCTCCTCATAAAGGTCCTTGCAACCTTCTATTCTAATGCTCTGTAATTGAACTTCTTGTACAGTCAAGAGCTTCCTACTTAAGGCATCTGCTACCTTATTGAGCTACCCCTTCTTGTGCTTGATAGTGAAGGTGAAGGACTGAAGATACTCCACCCACTTCAAGTGCATATTGCTAAGCTTCTCTTGATTATTGATATAGCTCAAGGCCTAATTATCTGTGAACACCACAAATTCTTTTGGTAGGAGGTAATGCCTCCACTTCTTGAGGGATTGCACTAATGCATATAGTTCTAGGTCATAGGCTGAATACCTCTTCTTTGCTTCATTGAGTTTCTCATAGAAAAATGTCATAGGCCTTCCCTCTTGGCTCAATACACCCCCTACTATAATATCACTTGTATCACATTCAATGGTGAACAATTTTTCAAAAGTAGGTAAGAGTAAGATATATTTGGTAGCTACCTCTTGCTTCAATGTTTGGAATTCTTTATCAACTTCCTTAGTCCATTTGAATTTAGTCTTAATTCCTCCCTTGATGGTGTCAAGAACTAGTGCACATATACCACTAAAACTTCTCACAAATTTCCTATATAATTGGGCTAACCCATGGAAACTCCTAACCTCAGTCACCATTTTAGGGGCAGGCCAATTCAAGATTGCTTCCACCTTGCTTGGGTCCATTTTCATAGTGCCCTTGGACACCACAAACCCCAAGTAGACTATTTCTTGCTGCATGAACTCACATTTCTCTAGGTTGATAGCCAATTGTTCTTCATGTAGCCTCTACAAGACCAACCTTAAGTGCTCAAGGTGCTCTGCTTTAGTTTTTCTATAGATGAGTATGTCATCTAGGTACACCACCACAAATCTACTAGTGAATTCCTTCAAGACCTCATTCATCAACATCATGAAGGTTCTTGGGGCATTAGTAAGCCCAAATGGTATCACAAGCCATTCATATAACCCATTAGTAGTTTTAAAAGTGGTCTTCCACTCATCACCCTCCTTAATTCTTATTTAGTGATAACCACTTTTGATATCTAGCTTAGAAAAATACATGGCCCCTCCTAAATAGTCCATCAAATCCTCTATCCTAGGAATCGCAAACCTATACCTGATAGTAATCCTATTGATGGCCCTTGAATCAGTGCAAAGCCTCCATTTTCCTCCTTTCTTTGAGGCCAACACCACAGAAACTACACATGGGCTAATGCTTTTCTTGATCAGTCCTTGATCCAATAGCTCTTACACTTTCCTTGCTACTTCTTTATTTTGATCAGGGGTAAGCTTATAGGATGCCTTGTTAGGAATAGATGCATCTGGTACAAAGTCTATCTAATGAATTATATCCCTTCTTGGAGGAAGTGTTGTAGGTTCTCTATCACTCACAATGTCCTTGAACTACTCTAACATTTGCTTCACCTCTATAGGTGTCTCTTCCTACAAATTATGTTCATCTACCTTTGGTTTAACCATAATGGCACATCCCACTATTTCATCATCTTGCAAGGAGTGTATGAACTCCTTCCCACTACTAAGCAGCACACTAGGTGTCCTTGAGGCTCCTTCATCGCTCTCTGTCAGAGACTGAATCTTGAATGTCTTACCATCCTTCTTGAAAGCAATGGAGTTCTCTTCTCCATCATAGAGCACTTTCCTATCAAATTGCCAGGGTCTCCCCAATAGGAGATGGTAGGCATACATGGTAAGGACATCACAAAGAAATTTGTCCCTGTAGCCTCAAATGGAAAAATCCACCCATGTCTGCTCATTTACTAACACACTCTGCTCCTAATTCAACCAAGTCACCTTGTAAGGGTTTGCATGGGGAATCTTTGTAAGTTTTAGCTTCCTTGCTGCTTCATTTAATATGATGTTGTTAGTTGATCCTGAATCAACTATCACATTGGAAACTTTGTCATGGATCTTACATCTGACTCTAAAAAGAGCCCTCCTTTGCTTAGGTTCTCCTTAGGTAGGTTTGCTTATGACCACTCTCCTAAACATCAAGTTCTCCCCCATCTCTAATTCTAGTTTTCTCACCTCATTGGTACATGAGCTACTACCATCTTCTTGGGCATAGGCTACCCTCTTTTTGCTGCTTGAGCTTGTAGGCTTATCAAGACACCTATAGGAAGGGTGTCAAAGCTGTCCACATTGATAGCACTTCATTGTGGCAAAGTAGGAACTACTTCTTCCTGTGCCTCTTCCTCTATTACCCTAAGATCATCTACCTCTACTAAAAGTTCCTATTGGACTGGTCTCCACAACTTGTTCTAAGAGTCTACTCTCTCCTTGGCTTCTTGAGTCACCTCCTCTGCCACTAGAACCTCCTCTTTGACCCCCTCTAGAGTCTCTACCTCTACCTCTATTTTTTGAGTTAGGTTCTTTCTTTCTTCTATGCCTCTCTTCTATCTTTTGTGCCATATGTTGACACCCAAGTACTGTGGCAGGGATGAACAAGCTCATCTTTTCTACTATACTCTACTTTAGACCACTCAAATACCTTGCCACCTTGATGCTCTCCTCCTCCTTCACTTTGGACCTTAGGCCTAGTTTATGAAACTCTTCAATATAAGTAGCAACATCCATCTCTTTTTTCCTTAGATTCAATCTCCTCCTATGTTGTTGAATCTCATAATCTGCTGGTAGGTATGCCTCCCTTACTTTGTTTACCATGGCTTTCTAGTTAGCAATAGGGTTCTTTCCCTCTTTCTCCATTTCTTCTTGGAGATAGTTCCACCAGGTTAAAGCTTGGCCTCTTAACCTTGATTTGGCCACTTTGACCTTTTGTGCCTTAGAGATCTCTTCACATTTGAAGTGATTCTCCATACTCTCTATCCATTGCATAACAAGTTTGGTGTCCATTCTTCCAATAAGAAGTGGAACACCTTTAAGTGCCTTGTTGGTGATGGCCTTTATTGCCTTCAAGAACTACTCATCTTGAGTAGGAGGATCAGGTATAGGTACCTCATCATCTATGGTCTTTTCTTTCTCCTTAGCATCCCATTCCTCCATTCTATCATTCACTTTATCTACCTTTGCTTGGACATCATCCAAGAGTTGTTCCATCTGATACAATCTTTCTTGCAGGAGTCTATTAGCTTCCTCCTGATCTTCTATTTTCTTGGCTAGCTCTTCATTAGTCACCATCTTCTTCTTTTGAGATGACCCTACTAATTCCTCTGGAGGTTGAAACATCCACTCTCCAACTATCCTCTTCCCAAGCCTTATTAGGCTCTGATACCAATCTGATGGGGAGATTGGGATAGACTAGCTTAGTCTATGCTCCCTGATCCTTATCTTGGATCACTTAGTGTGCTTTCTCACACCATGTGGTCTCTAGGAATCCTCTTCATAGTAGGATCCCCTGACCTAGCCCAATTTGACCACCAATAGTAAAATCACCTTCTTCCTAGCTTGCTTGCATGCTTCCTAACTCCATTCCCTTACATAGACCAATAAGGGCTCCTTAGCTTGCTCATCTCCTCAAGCTCTGATAAGGGTAGAGATGACTTCTAAGGTGATTTTTCATCTAGCTAAGTGACTCCAAAGTGTTGGTGAGGTTGGCTTCCTATCTGATCTTACACTTTCTTCCCAAAATAGGGCTACTAGCAAAGAGCCCCAATTAGGCCTCCTCTCCAAGTTTATAGGACTTTTGACCCACTTCCTTCACAAAAATAGGGCTAGACTTCCACAAAGACCTATATTCAAATTCCCAACCCTCAAGGATTTTCATGGTTTTAGGGCTTCAACTGTTCGTACAATGCCTCAGCTAGAAATGAGGGTTTATAGGGCTTTTTAGGCTTGCTTGATTCATAGGGTTTGTTTGATTGCATAAACACCTCAAATGAATTTACAAAACTCTCTTCTTCACACCAATGATTCTTTACTCATCCCTCTTTAACTCCTTCAAAGGGTTTTTCTTGAAGCTTTCTCCCTTGTCCTCTAGAGCTTCTTCAATGCTGACCACACCTAGCCAGGTACTACTTAGTCTCACCTAGGGTTTGGTCATTAAATAGCTTGCACTCACCATCTAGGGCCCTTCTTGAATATATCTATAGGTTAGGGTTTTTACTACCATATCCCAAATACCCATGGTGTTTCCATAGTGGGGATCAGAGCTACATGCCCTTATCTACATGCCTCTTCAAATAGGATAGAGGACTAACAGATTCAAAAGAAAAAAAAAGAACACACACAAAATAAATAAGGAGATACTCTAAACACACAAAAATGAAAGTAAATACACCAAAGTCAATGTAAAATTCTTAGGATTCTATGAGCAATCCATTAATTCATCAACTCATGCCATTAATCTTGACTGGCACACACAATCACTATCACAGTCTGGTTCTTACACCTCAACTTCATACACACTGATTACCAACCCTTGAATTAGGGTTTTTTAGGTAAAACATAGTCACCTCCTCATGGTTTGAGCTAGGATAGGGCTTAGAGCCACTTGGATGAGATTTAGACTCACATCGAGAAAAGTTGCTAAGAAACTTTGAAAAGTTGCTAGCAACTTTTTGAGCAACTTTTTCTTGCTCGAGCAACTTTTTCTCTTGTCACATTCTAGGACCTTTCTTAGGTCTAGTACAAAGCACACATGTGCTATAAACGTCAAAACCCCTATTCTAAGACTATGACCTATCTATGATGAAGTGACCTTAGGATGACATCATTCCCCGAGTCACTGTACAATCAAAATGGAAGATCAAACCATGACTCTAGGACCTCAACTTAAATCCTACATACAACTGGTGAGCTTAAAGATCTTATTCTAAATACAAGCCTTCATTAGGTAGTGCAACACAACAAAATTTAAGTCTGGTGGGAGCCCTAAGAAGGGTGCTCCTGCACCATAACTTGATATCTTTGATGCTTTTAATATTTGTTGGATGGAAAGAAGTCAAAATAGAATAGCTGACTTGTTAGATAATGTGGCTCTTATGCCAAAAGACATTACATTTGCAGATATATCAAAATTAGAGGTCCAGGCTAGACCTTCCATACCTGATAATGTGGATAATTGGCAAGTTTTTTTTGATGATCAGGACATATTGAGTTTCTTACAATGTGAGTCACACTTTTGTGACAAGGAAATGGATTTCAGTGCTTATGTTGATACGGTGAATGGAAAAGAAGTTGTTTTTGGAAAGGAAGTGTTGCAGTTGAAGTCAAATAGAGTTCCCAAAGGATTGGTTGCTCTTGAAAGAGAATTTGATAATAAAGACAAAGCTTATTCTGCCAACAATGAAAAAACAAATGATCTTGACGAAATAAACCTAAGCACAAGGATGGTACCCAAAAGGGTTTACATAGGTAAATGTTTATCCCCTAGAACCAGAAAAAGTTTTATTGATCTTCTTAGGAATTTTAGACATGTTTTTGCATGGTCTTATGAAGACCTCAAAGTTTACAGAGAAGACTTGTTTCAACATGAGATTCCATTAAAAGAGGGTACAAAACCTTTTAGATAGAAATTGACACTTGTTAACCCTACCTTGGCACCTAAAATGCAAGGAGAGCTTAAAAAGATGATAGATGTTGGAATAATTAAGCCTATTAGACATTGCACTTGGGTCTCAAACTTGGTTCCTCTCATAAAGAAAAATGGTGACATTAGGCTTTGTGTTGACTTCAGGAACCTCAACATAAATTCTTTAAAGGACAATTATGGATTACATAATATGGAGAATATGTTGCAAAAAGTGACTAGATCAAAATTGATGTCCATGATGGATGGTTTCTCTAGATACAATCAGGTTATGGTTAAAGAATCAGAACAGTTCAAGACTGTAATCACAACCCTATGGGGGACATATGTCTATGTAAGAATGCCTTTTGGATTGACTAATGTTGATGCCACTTTCCAGAGAGCTATGGATTTAGCTTTTGCAAATTTTATTGACAAATTTATGGTAGTGTACCAGGATGATCTTACAACATTTTCAGCCAAAGAGGAGTAGCACTACCAACACTTGGAAAATATTTTTATCAGAGCATTAGAATATAGAGTTTCTTTGAACCCAAAGAAGTGTGCCTTTGGTGTGGTGGAAGGAAAGATCCTAGGGCATATTGTTTCAAAGGATGGAGTAAGGATAGACCCTGAGAGGGTGGAAGCTATTGACAAACTGTCCCAACCAAAAAATGTCAAAGGAATTTAGTCTTTCTTAGGGCAAGCAAATTTCTTGAGGAGATTTATTAAAAATTTCACAGAGATCAGTATCCCTATATCAAGGATGTTGAAGAAAGGAGAACAAGTTGAATGGAATGATGAGGTAGTGCAAGATTTCAATAATATCAAAAGGGCCATTAAGCATGCTCTAGTTTTGAAAACACCAGATTACACCAAACCTTTGCAGATCTTTTCTTTTGCATCTTCCCATATTGTTTTAGTAGTATTGTTACAGAAGAATGTAGATGGATTTGAACAACCTATTTCTTTTTTTAGTAAGACCTTACAAGTAGCAGAACTAAACTATGACATTGTTGAAAAACAACCTTATGCCTTGGTCAAGGCTATCAAAGCATTTAGGTGTTACTTGGTTGGAGCCACAGTGGTTGCTTATGTCCCCAGTGCTGCAGTCAAAGATATATTGGTCCAGCAGCAAGTTTCAGGAAGAAGATGTAGATGGATCAATAGAATCCAGGAGTTTAATATTGACATTCATATTACAAAGTTGGTAAGAGGATTGGGCCTTGCAAAGTTGATCGCTCAAAGCAACTTAGCTGGAAATCAAATAAATGTGTTCGAGGAAGTTCAAAGACCTTTTGTTTGTAATATGGATTATTGTGAATGGTACAAGGATATTGTCAAATACTTAAAGAAGATGATCTTACCCCTTGAGTTGGATGATAACAAGAAAAGAACTATTAGGCTCCATTCCATAAGATATGCAATCATAAGTGGTGAATTATGGTGGAGGAGTAGTGAGGGTGTCTTGCTCAGGTGTGTTGATCAAGACAAATCCAAAAATTTTCTGAATGAAATGCACAATGGAGTTTGTGGAGGATACTATATCACTAAGACTATAGCTCACAAGATTATCAGGTTAGGTTTTTGGTGGCCAAGACTTTTTAAAGATACCTAGTAGTTTGTAAAAAATGTGACCCTTGCCAAAGGTTGCTGGGAAGCTAAAGTTTAGTGGAAATCTACCTCTCAAGCCTATTACAATTCAAGCTCCTTTCCAAAAGTGGGGTATGGATTTTATTGGAGAAATCCAAAATAAGTCCAGTGGTGGACATTATTATATCTTGGTAGCAATTGATTACTTCACCAAGTGGGTTGAAGCAATTCCCTCAAAGAGAGCAACTAGTAAGGTGGTCATAGATTTTGTGATGCAAAATATCCTTACTAGGTTTGGTTGTCCAGAAAACATGGTGGTTGATAATGCAATGTGTTTCAGGTCAGAGGAGTTTGCTGACTTTTGTCAAAAGAATGGTATCAAAATTTCATACTCATCTCCCTACCATCCATAGGGCAATGGCCAAGCTGAATCTAGTAACAAAATCCTGATTAAAATATTGAGAAGAGTATTAGATAAAAATAAAAGGGCTTGGAATTCCAAGTTACTACAAGCTTTATGGGCTGATAGGGTTATAATAAAGAGGGCAATAGGTTATGCTCCTTTTGACTTAGTCTATGGAATTAATGCAAGATTGCCCCAAAATAACTTGTTAGGAATGTACCAATTCATACTGGCATATGATGATGATCTAGAAGATGAAATGACTACTAGAATTAATGATTTGATCTAGTTGAATGAGGTGAGAAATGATGCACATGCTAGAAATGAGAGGATTCAAGCCCAGTGTAAGGTCTTGTATGATAGAACAACTACTCAAAGAAGTTTTGAAAATGGTGACTTGGTCCTAATGTGGAATGCAAGATTGGAAGATAAGGGAAACCATGGGAAATTTGATCCCAGATGCTTAGGCCCTTACATCATTGAAGAAAAATGAGGGACAGGTTCGTATCTAATAAAAAATTTGACAGGAGAACTCATGGAATTGCCAGTTCATGGGCAATTCTTGAAATTTTATTTTTCTTAAAGCCTTTCTAAGTTTCTCTAGAGGTTTTAGCTTAGGGTTTTGTGTATAGTTCCTTGTTTTTAGTCAGAGTTTTGATTTGGTCTACTCTTCTAGGAGATACATGTCCCCAAGTATGAGCCATTGTTAGCACTATTTTAAAATTTTGACCCTCTTACTTCAAAATTTTTGAGAAATATGGTTCTTAAACCTAGAAATTAGCAATGTGGCTAAAACCCTAGTTTGACCAGAGCTTTGTTATGTTTTAGTGTTACATTTTCATTCATTAAGCCTTTGAATAAAGCATGTGCTATTAAAATGTTCACTTCATGTGTTATGTCACTAGGTTATCAAGCGAGGTCCTTTTAATAAATTCTTTTAAAACATTACTCTTCCCCATTATTTCTTTAGCCAACCTACCCTTTTAAAATTTGTGGCTATTGTTAAATCTTAAGGCTCTCGATTGTCATATTTTCTGACATACACTTTTAGGACAAGGTGACATCTGTCTAAGTGGGCCCATCTTCAGAAGAATGTTGTCAATTAAACGATGGCTTTCATCAACGGTTGTTGTTATACCGTTGGGTTGAGTTGGCCATCTTTTAATCAATGCACTTTAATGACAAGTGTCTGATTAAGATTTTCTGACAAGGTGGAGTTCTGACTTTTCTTTTTTCATGGCAATTTTCTTGTGGTGACACTTGTCCTGGGTGATGTAGTATAGTGGGGTTAAGAATGTTCAAAGGATTAAAGCTCTGACAAATCTAGTGGTTTTCATTATACTACCAACAAAAGATGTGTGGTGTTTAAGGCTTTCGGTATAGCAACAACCGTTAGATTTCACATGTAGGATGCGAACTATGGAGTGGGTCCTCAGTTGCCAGGTCATGATGATATGTTCATTTCTAATTGGCTAAAATAATGGATGATGTGGCAGTTGTCAGTATATTTGATACTGAGAAAGAAAAGAGTTGAGGTCTGCCTGTTAGTTTTTGCAACATGGTAGTTTCTGATTGAATGAAGAATTACTAAACTGAAAGTGGGGCCAAAGTTTGTAGATTGGTGATGATTGTTTGATTGAAAAGTATCGATGGTTGTCGCTTTATCTTAGTCTAACACTCCTGACAATTTTTTGTCTATGCTTTAGTGACTAGTTGACACTTGTCTCTTGCCATGTCAGTTGTCAACATTCCAAAGTCTTCAGACGTTTCCACGTGGACATTAGTGGACTGGGGTCACCATTTTTAAAGAAGAGATAAATAGTTGTCAAATTAAAGAAAAATCTATGGTGGTTGTATTACCGTTGAGGAAATTTGCTTGAAATTTATGCCTACACTTTAGCGAGAGGTTGACACCTATCCAAGCCAATCAAAGATTTAGTTAAGTGTAGGTTTCTACATGTCCATAATTTGGACTATTCTTATTGGTCGAGAACTAGTCTAGGGAAAAGTATTAAAGGGTAGTGTGGCCATTTTTGTCAGCCACCTGATGCACCTAAAAGTAAAGACAATCGATGGTTTAAGTTTAATTTTTTGTTCAGTGAAGTTGTTTCATGTCCTGTGAATGTTGGAGCTACCAATTTTCAATAATGGAAAAGTTAATGAGTTTCATGTGGTTAAATTGTAATCGGTTGGTAGAATACTATATACCCTGATTTGATCATTGGAGATTTCACTTCTTTCATAATATCTTGGCGACTAGACTATTTTTCCCTCCGGAGCGATATCAAGTGAAGTTATTCAAGTGTCTGGTAGGCCAAACTTTTAATTTAAAGAAGTGCATGAATTTTCAAGGAAAAGAAGTGTAAATAGATTATTTCCTGTTGTTGTTATCTATTGATATTTAGGGTTTTTTCTAGTATTTGTGCATTTATTAAAAACCCTAGTTAAGATGCTGCCTAAGAGAGAGTTGTCAGGAAAAATAGATTATAAGGATAGGGGTGTCTTTGAAGATTTAATGCAATTGCTCCCGCATTCAGAGAATGGAACAACTAAAGTAAAGGAATTGGTCCCAAAGAACCCTAGAGATTTTGTGAATTAGGGACTTTATGACAAAGGGTTATGGATGAGAAATGCTAACATATGAAAAGATTATAATGGTCCAGTATTATTTAGAGTAGCATACTCTAAGAGGAATTCATGTGCTCCTCTTAGCAATATTTGGCAGTTTGACATAGGGAAGTTGATTGTCCCACGAGTGTTCATGGATGTAGACTTATTGATATAGGTAGCCAAGTGCTATGACCTTGTGACCAGATGTGTCAAAGACATAAATGGAAATGATTTGATAAGTATCATTGAGGATAAGATTAGAGAGGTTTTCTCATTAAATGACCCTTCTGTAGGGTTAGAAAAGATTGATTTTCAAGAGTTTAATGAAATTTATGAAGCTCAGAGAGATTATCTTAGGTCAGGGCCTATGAGGGATTTTTTCAGCCAAGTTGGTGCCATGTGTATGGTTAGTAGAAGCACACCTGAGCCATTCAAGTTGGATTTATTTAGTTTACACGCACAAGCTATGTACAAGTCTCTAACTTTGATTCTGGGACAAGATGAGTCTACTCACATGGGCTTTTGGATGGTACTCTATGCTAATGCATATGTTTTTCTACAAGGGTAAGTAGTTTTTCAACACCACAATTAATATTGTCAAAGAGAAGAATGGGGAAATGCTTCCAGTTCAGTTGTGGACCACAGATCTATCATGGGATAGAACTGAGGCCATTTTTCTTGTCTTTGACAAAAATTTTACTTCAGGGCTTAGGACCTTGTTATATTTTGAAAACCCTAGGATCCTAAGAGAATTGTTAAGGCTAATCAGACCCAAGGAATATTGCAAGGACATCACCATAGTACATAATTTTGGTGACATAATATTGTATCATGTTTCTACAGTGTTTAGAGTATATGGTTGCAGGAAGGCTCCATATGTATTGCCCTGCCAAGTTCCATTAAAGATAGGATATGAAGAAATTTTGAGGCAGATAGGTGACCTGCAAGAGACTACCCAAACAGGTAAAGGAAGGGGAACTTTGTTCCCCGATATCAGCATTGCACACCAATACATTATTGTCAAGAAGGGGTGGGTGCATTTAAATCAAGTTTTTTAGCCCTACAAGATGGCTACAGCTATGGCCAGATGTATAAACAATGAAGTTTTCTTGTCTGGGATGTTTAGAGAGATGATAAGGTGTGCTCCTTTTTAGCACTAGTTTAATTTCCCTAAGGATATAATAAGAAATGAGTTTGATCTACAAACTCAAGAAGTTAAGAAGGAAAAATGGGTAATCTACAAGAAAACTGTAGATTTCATAAAGAACTTTGATAAGAATTATGATCCCTTGAAGAATTTTGAGCCATGTGCTAGGATGGTAGATGCTCTCATGGAGCATTTTGAAGGAATCATGTAGGCAGTAAATGAAAAGAGGGCTTCAGTAAGAAAAGAAGATCCTAAGAGATCCAAGAAGATTTTGAGCTAGCCTGGGTACATAGAGTTGGCCCCAAGGGGAACTTATACAATGTAACAGAGAAAGGGCTATAGTGTTCTTCTCCCAATTCAATAGAAAGATGAGAGTCTTCCATCTACCTCAAGAGGGAAAAGGCCTATGAATGACCCATCAATTCAAGAGCCCTCTCCAAAGAGGCAGAGACAAGAGGAGTCTAGGCCAGAGCAGCATGTATACTCTCATTCTCAGTCCCCCTTACAATTAGATGAACATGGGGTTGCTGAGAAATTGGTACAGTTGAGTACTAAAGGAAATGTTTTTATTTCTAATGATGAGTTACAAGAAAGAATGCCAGAGGCACCCAGGGAAATAGAGATGGATCTTATAGTGGTAGAATTTTAGGGTAAGAAAATAGACCCAATTTTGAAGTAGGCCAGTGATTCCTTTATTTCTGATGATGAGTTTGCAAAGACTAGGGCATTTTTTCAATTTTTATGGAGGACAAAAATAAATCAATTCAGGGAAATTTGTGAGAAAAAGAAAGAAGAATTCCCTAATAAGGACATGACTAAAATTGAAAATGAAACTAAAGGGGAAATGATGAAGTTTGAAAATATTACCCCTGACAAGGGAAGAGCCATGATCCATACTGCGGTAGTGTTGATTCTTCCTGAGTGGGATATTGTTGATGCAATAGTTTTTTATCAGGTTAGGAAAAGTAAAGTAAGGACCCTTACTACTGTAGAATAAGCACAAGAAGCTGCTAAGGGTATTAATTTTCTAAAGATCATGCAGCTCTGGTTATGTAGTCCCTTAAGAGGAAGGAAAATAAAGGAACAAGGGGAGCTCTTTTTGTAGAATATGTTGGGAATTTACTAGTACAAAGAGTTTGATGAACTACAACTGATTTGGAATCTGAATGAAGAATCAGTAATTCATGATTACTAAGGATTTGATGTTTACATAATGCAAGATGATTAAATCAGTTTTATATTGTCATTGATGTCAACTAGCTTGACAGTACTTATCTTGTAAGTTACTATACTAACACATCTGAAGAAAGGTGGATGAGATGAAGAGTAGATAAATCTACATGAGGAAGATGTACATGTCAGATGAGGATAAAGAATACATTGAGTAACTTCTTGATGAGTCTATGACTTTATGGAATTGACTTCATTATGTTGTATTCATCTATAATGAAGAATAGAGCTGAAAGCTACAAAGCAGTGTTGTCGGTAAACTAAAGCATTTCAGTATACACCAACGGAGTGTAGTGTATACCGAACATAGTATTAACCGAGCATGTGTTCACCGATGTATTTCTTACTGATGAAGACAGAAAGGAATTAAATGATCAGTTTAGCTGATAAATTGATGAGCTGGAAAGTGTATGAAATCAAGATAACAGATAAGGTTTGTTATGAAGATCGATGGCTAACATAAATCAGAAGGATCTGATGGAGTAGAATTGAAACGTGATATTGACATGTCAGCCGAGGAAGCTTAAAGTGGCAAAATCAATGGAGATGATTAAGCGGAAAAATCTAATGGAGGAAAAGAAAATGTTTTACATGTCTATATAAGAGACTAAGGTTTCATTATGAAAAATATGTTAGAAGAAGAAGCTACAGAATTATCATGTGAAGAAGGTTTCATGCATTCTGATCATACTGGTTATTGAGAACCAAGTTGCAGAATAGTTACCGAGCTACAAAGAGAAATTACCGACAGACAGTAAGTAAACACAATATTGAATCTGAAGTGATATATTGATCAGGAGGATTTGTATGAGAAAAATATTGATCTGTAATCTGCAATCGAAGTTGTAATAAGGCAGATCAACTACTATTACATATTTAACCATTGTACATAGTCAAATCTCTTAACCGAGTGGACTTACAAAGTCTTTTGATGTATCATTCATTAGAGTGAACATTGGTATCCTGTCAACCCTAGAGTGACTGCTGGTTGGATGATAACTTATAGTCTAAAATACTCTAACAAGGTCACACCTAACAGTGTGTCTGTAACCTTTAACAGGGTTGGGTCTTCACCGACCTCACTCCAGAAGAGTGAACATTTTTGGGTTGCTGGTCCCAGGTGGTTTTTCCCTTCACAGGGTTTCCATGTTAAATCTCTTGTGCTATGTGTTGATTGTGATATTTGTTTGTTATCATATTTTGCATATTACATGTTAGACTTGATCGGTAAGTATTATAAGTTTAGAATTGAAAATCAGTAAAAGCACAGACTGTGAAAGTATTTTTGTTTACCAAGTAGCAGGAATTGAAGATTTTTTTTTGGATTATACATTTTGGTTTGGGATAGTGTCTAACTAATTCACCCCCCTCTTAGTTATTCCAACAATTGGTATCAGAGCTTCGGTTGCTTAGAATAGAGTTTTAAGGACTTCAGCACAAAGGTCTCAAAATGTATAAGAGGGAAGTACCGAAACTGAATAAGGAGAATTTTGCAGTATGGCAGAGCCGAACGAAGTTACATATTTCTAGAATTGGGAATTGTGCACTAGAATTGATGGAGAACGGCTACATTGCACCACCCACTGGTCCCTTAACCCTTGATCAACTAAGAGACAAGCATGAACATAATGTCACTATGATGGAACTTGTTGCTGCCTGTACCGATGCTAAATTTGAAGACATTAAGGGATGCACTACTGCCAAAGCCATGTGGGATAAGTTAAATTTGATATATAGTGGAGATTTGAATGTTAAGAGAGCTAGAGCAGAAAGTCTAAGAGGTCATTTTGATGATATGAGAATGAAAGAAGGTGAGAACATAGTGCAATATTCAAACAGACTGAAAGAAGTAGTACACGCTATTAGAGCATCAGATGGAGTGATTGATGATGAAATAGTTATAAGTAAGATTCTCATAACTTTGTTGTTATTTTATGCGATCAAAATCTCTGCAATTCATGAAACAAGGGCTACATCCAATCTTACCCTTGACACGCTGATCGGTAAGCTTACTACCTTTGAATTAAATAACTTTGACAATAGTATTGTTCCTTTTGTTGAATCCACTTTCATGTCTTCTTTGAAGATTAGTAAGTCTAGAAAGAATATTATGAATGATGACAGTGATAGAAATACCGATGATGAACTTGATGAGCTTGAAGCTCTCATGGCCAGAAAATTACCCAAAGGAAAAGGAAGATATAGAGGTAAGTTTCCTTTGACATGTTTTAATTGTAAAGAAGTTGGTCACATTGCTACTAGATGTCCACAGAAGAAAGATGATGATAGATCTAAAGACCAATCGGAAGGAAGCTATGGGAGAAGAGTCAACAAAGGCTACTGATACAACAAAAGAGATGATCGAGACAACTATGACAAAGGAAAGAAGGTATGTTACATTGCCAAAGATATTGAATCTAAATCTAACACTGATGATGATGTAGAAGTAGTATTTGTTGCTATGAAAGATGAATCAGAAGAAGAAGAGAAACATGAAGAAACAACACTGATCTCTAGAATAGACAGAAATGATACATGGATCATAGACAGTGGCTGCACACATCATATGACTGGTGATGTAGAGAAATTTGATCAACTTGTTGAATACAATGGAGGATCTGTGAGAATGGGAAATGATGCACCTTGTATGGTAAGAGGTAAAGGTTCATTGATGATTAATGATAGATTAAGATGTGAAAATGCATATTGGGTAGATGGACTAAACTATAACTTTTTAAGTGTGGCACAATTGAACAACACAGGCCACTGACTTGATTTTGAGAGCAGAAAGGTGAAAATCTATGAAGATGGAGGAAGACTTGTTGGAACTAGTACACAATCCAGAGGTAATCTATTTTATCTTGATATGGATCAGTCTTCCTACTTATTAATGAAAGATAAAGATGCATGGTTGTGGCACAAAAGACTATGCCATGTGAATTTTGATAACATGATCAAAATTAGTAAAAAGAGAAGAGTTAGAGGATTACCTAACTTGTCAAAACTAGATCATGCTATGTGCCATGAATGTCAGAAAGGTAAAATGACTAAGTCTAGTTTCAAAAGAAAAGACTACTCAACAAAGAAGATACTTAAGTTGGTTCATACTGACCTATGTGGTCCTATGAGAACTCAGAGTTGTTCTGGTGATAGATACTTTATTTTTTTTGTTGATGACTATACTAGACTAATGACTGTTATGTTTTTGAAAGAAAAATCTGAAGCTTTCAAAATGTTTAAATGGTATAAGGCTATGGTAGCGAAAGAGACTAGAAAATAAATTAAATTCTTAAGATCTAATAGAGGAGGTGAATTTATCTCTGATGAATTTACTAATTTCTGTAATGAGCATGGAATTAAAAGACAAGTTTCTACACCGAGGACACCTCAGCAGAATGGTATTGCTGAAAGAAGAAATAGATCAATAGTTGGTTGTGCTAGAAAACTAATGATACAGAAGAATGTTGCTCAGACATATTGGAGAGAAGCTTTTAGTACAGCCGTATATGTTCTTAATCGAGTACAACTGAAGAAGGACACCAACTGAACACCTTATGAGCTATGGTTTGGACACAAACCTACTATAAGTTATTTCAAAATTTTTGGAAGCAAATGCTTTATCTTGAAAGATGAAAGAAATGGTAAATTTGATTCTAAAGGAGATGAAGGAATATTTTTAGGATATTCTACCAAGAGCAAAGCATACAAATGTCTGAATAAGGTTACAAATAAGATTATTGAAAGTACTAATGTTTGTGTTGATGAGTTTGATGACAAGAACATAGAAGATAGTAGAAAGGAACCAAAAGACTACAATAGATTCACTTACATTGAACTTCCTGATTATCAACCTAAATCATAACCTGTGATAACCGATTCGCAGGCAAACAATGCTGAACAACAGGAAGAGGAAACTGATGAACAAAAGGAAGCTGCCGAGCAAGCTGATGAACATGAATAGGATGAACAAGAAAGGAGAGATAGAATACTAGCTAGATTTGTCAAAAGACACCATCCTGAGACACAAATTATTGGAGACAGACAAGATGGAATACAAACTAGGAGCAAAGCAAGACAAGGTACATGCTTAGTTTGTGAATTTGAACCGAAAACTGTGAAAGTTGCATTAGAGAATGATGAATGGATTAATGCAATGAATGAGGAAATAGAGCAGATAGAGAAGAACAAGACTTGGAGTTTAGTACCCCAACCAAATGACAAAAATGTTATCGGTACTAAATGGATATTCAAAAATAAGTTGAATGAGAATGGAGAAGTTACAAGAAATAAAGCCAGATTGGTATGCAAGGGATATGCACAGGAGGAAGGCATTGACTATGGTGAAACATTTTCACCCGTTTCTAGATTAGAAGGAGTCAGAATGCTACTTGCATATGCTGCACACAAGAAATTCATTTTTTTTCAAATGGATGTTAAGTCTACATTTTTTAATGCTATACTTGAAGAAGAAGTCTACATAGAACAACCGGAAGGATTTGTTGATCCAGACAACAGTGACATGGTATGTAGATTACATAAAGCTTTATATGGATTGAAGCAATTATTGAGAGCATGGTATGAGAGATTGCATACTTACTTGCTAAGTATTGGATTTGTTAGAACAAGTGAAAACAACAATCTATATATGAAAGGTAATACTGATGACACTATTCTTATTGCTAAAATATTTGTGGATGATATTATTTTTGAAGGACAAGATCATGTATGCAAAGCCTTTGTTGATGAAATGAAAAAAGAATTTGAAATGTCTATGTTTAGAGAGATTAAATTCTTTCTGGGATTACAAGTGATTCAGTAGAGTGATGGGATATTCATCACACAATCTAAGTACATAAAGGAAGTATTGAAGACTTTTGGCATGGAAGATGCTAAACCTGTGGGAACACCAATGGCTACTGGATGAAAAATGACAAAGGAGGATGAAACTACTGAGGTAAACTAGACACTTTACTGATCCATGATTGGTAAACTTATGTATGTAGTTCACGGTAGACCAGACATAGCACATGCTATGGGGATTGTTGCTAGGTTCTCTGCAAACCCTAGAGAGTCACACATGATATCTACTAAAAGAATCTTAAGATACCTGAAAAAGATAGAAGATTATGGCATTTGGTATCCTAAGGAAGGAAAGTTTGAGTTGAAGGTTTATATTGATGTTGACTGGGCTGGAAATGTAGATGACAAAAAAAGCACCACCGGAGGAGCATTTTTCTTTGGTGAAAGACTTGTAATTTGGACAAGTAAAAAGCAAGCCTGCATTTCTCAATCAACTGCAGAAGTAGAGTATGGTGTTGTTGCTACAAATTTCTTGAACATAGCATACATCAAGCAAGTGTTGGAAGGAATGAATGAGGTAATCACTGACCCGATGATAATATACTGTGACAACACCAGTGCTATTAACATTTTGAAGAATCCTATGATGCACTCAAAGACAAAGCATATATCTATTAAGTATCATTACTTAAGAGAACAAGTGCAAGAGAAGCAAGTGAAGTTAGAATTTTTTACATCTAAGGAACAACTTGCAAATATTTTTACAAAGCACCTACTAAAGGACACATTTGAATACTTGAGGACTAGACTTGGGGTCTGTCCCCTGTCTATCGGTCACTAAGGTGATCAAGATGTTGCATTAGCCTACTCATATTGGAAGATCATTCCTAGTGATGTAGCATAGTTCACACTTTGAATCATGTTCAAGGTTGTGATTAAGTTTGAGAACTAGAATAGATTGAACTAACAGTATTTAGAGATACAGAGAAGTTGATGGACAATAGAGAGTTACTTGGCTAACGGTAGAGCTACTTGTTTATTTGTTTCTTTGGCATTGTTTTCCAAGGGAGAGATAAATAATATGAAAAGGAGAAATAACTAAAGGGAGAGAAATAGCACCGATGAGAATAAGAACTATCTAAGGGAGAGACAATCTGAATGGAACAGAGTATTGCAGATCAGTTACTAAGAATAGAAGTAGAAATAGGAGAACTGAAAAGAGCACATCTGATGTCAAGAATTACAGTTTTACAAATGTTGAGTAACGTAGTGATTAAACATATTAAGTCTATTCAACTTACAACATTTTTTTACAGAGTTGTAGAATACATGTTGCATATGTGTATGGTACATTTCATATTACTTGAGTTGCCATCAATGCCAAAGGGAGAGATTGATGAACTACAACTGATTTAGAATTTGAATGAAGAATCGATAATTCATGATTACTAAGGAGTTGATGTTTAAATAATGCAAGATGATTAAATCAGTTTTATGTTGTCATTGATGTCAACTAGCTTGACAGTACTTATCTTGTAAGTTACTATAATGACACATCTGAAGAAAGGTGGATGAGATGAACAAATAGAGAAATCTACATGAGGAAGATGTACATGTCAGATGAGGATAAAGAATACATTGAGTAACTTCTTGATGAGTCTATGACTTTATGGAATTGACTTCATTATGTTGTATTCATCTATAATGAAGAATAGAGCTGAAACCTACAAAGTAGTGTTGTCGGTAAACTAAAGCATTTCAGTATACACCAATGGAGTGTAGTGTATAATGAACACAATATTAATCGAGGATGTGTTCACCGATGCATTTCTTTGTTAACTAACGAAGACAGAAAGGAATTAAATGATCAATTTAGCCAATAAAGTGATGAGCTGGAAAGTGTATGAAATCGAGATAACAGATAAGGTTTGTTATGAAGATTGATGGCTAACATAAATCAGAAGGATCTGATGGAGTAGAATTGAAACGTGATATTGACACATCAGCCGAGGAAGCTTAAAGTGGAAAAATCAATGGAGATGATTAAGCGGCAAAATCTGATGGAGGAAAAGAAAATGTTTTACATGTCTATATAAGAGACTAAGGTTTCATTATGAAAAATATGTCGAAAGAAGAAGCTGCAGAATTATCGCGTGAAGAAGGTTTCATGCATTCTGATCATACTGGTTATTGAGAACCGAGCTGCAGAATAGTTACCAAGCTACAAAGAGCAATTATCGATGGATAGTAAGTAAACACAATATTTAATCTGAAGTGATATATTGATCACGAGGATTTGTATGAGCAAAATATTGATCTATAATCTGCAATTGAAGTTGTAATAAGGCATATCAACTACTGTTACATATTTAACCATTATACACAGTCAAATCTCTTAACCAAGTGGACTTACAAAGTCTTTTGATGTATCATTCATTAGAGTGAACATTGTTATCTTGTCAACCCCAGAGTGACTACTGGTTGGACGATAACTTCTAGTCTAAAATCCTCTAACAAGGTCACACCTAACAGTGTGTCTGTAACCTTTAACAGGGTTGGGTCTTCACTGACCTCACTCCAAAAGAGTGAACATTTTTGGGTTGCCGGTCCCAGGTGGTTTTTCCCTTCATAGGGTTTCCATGTTAAATCTCTTGTGTTATGTGTTGATTGTGACATTTGTTTGTTATCATATTTTGCATATTACATGTTATATTTGATCGGTAAGTATTATAAGTTTAGAATTGACAATCGGTAAAAGCACAGACAGTGAAAGTATTTTTGTTTACCGAGCAGTAGGAATTGAAGATTTTTTTTTGGATTATACATTTTGATTTGGGACGGTGTTTAACTAATTCACCCCCATCTCAGTTATTCCAATAGAGTTGGTGAGACCTTTGGTGTTGAAGCCTCAAATATCATATTGGAGACGGCCAAGTTTAATGTAAAGGTAGTAGAGAAAGATGCGCAGGAAAAGGAAGAATTAAGGAGTAAGTTTGAAACTATTCTTAAGTCCTATAATGAACTAAAAATAGACCTAATCCAGAAAGATAAATTGATTGTATAGTTGTCAGGACCACAAGATCACAGGTCATCCCAATTGATGATTTCCAACAAGCCAATAGTAGCTTCTTCACCAAGCCCTATTATTGAGTTCCCACCATCACCACTCCCAAAAATAAATATAGATGCAAGAGTCAGTTGGAAGAAGAAACAGTTGGTTGAAGAAACAAACAAGTTGAGAGAAATCAGAGTGCAATTAAAAAAGGAGAAGGAAGAGAATATGAAGGCTACATCCTTAGCAAACTAGAAATATGAAGATAAGATAACAAAGGCAATAATGCATTTTGCAAATGATTTAAAGCCTTCAATTTTATTTGACCATGCTAATAGGTTACAAGTTTTGTTTGTAGCTTTGAATAAAGATAAGACTGAGTTGGGACCAATTTTGAATAAATGGATTGAGAGACCTTCAAGTGTGAAGTTGTTTTGCTAGTTATCAAATGCCCTTGAAGATCCCGATCCATTAATTAAGATAGTACACTAGTCTATGAAGAAAATAGTGGAATATAACATTATTTTGGATAATTTTAAAAGGAAGTATAATGTGTTAAAAAGAGAGTTAACACATCCAATTTCTGAGTTAGTGCCAAGTTTATTTAAAGACTCTAGTGATTTGAAGGAGTTATAAAAATGGAGAGAGGAGATGGATGAACTTTTCTCAAAGAAAATGATAAGTGTTTTGAAAGATACTTCTTCATTCAGCCATATCATCAAATTATTAATAACTGCTAAGTCAAAGTTGTAATATATTCAGCATGAGATAAAGCAAATGGAAGGTAAATGGAGACATTTTTCTAGCAGGAAGGCTAAATTTGAAAATTTTGAGTTCCCAAGTGAAGAGGTGTATAATAGGTGGATGTATTAGTACATTCACGATGCAAAAAAAGTAGATACTCCACCTACTTCTTGAGCCAAACAAAGATTGCAACTTTTTAAATCTTGAAAGTTGTTGAGATGTAAAGATGTATTTATTGCAAGAATGACAATGAAGAAATGGTGATCAGATTTTCTTGAAAAGATCAAGGAAGTACTTGAAGACATAAAGTAAGGTGGCTCATTTGCAAAATATCTGTCCAAATCTGATCAAGGCATTTATTGTAAACCCAGTATGGTTGTTATAAATTTTTTAGGGTAAAATTTTGTAAACCCTAATATGATTGGTAGCTTGTTGCATTTCCTTCTATATAAAGTATTTTCCATGATCATTTTAGGCATTGAGAGTTTTAGGTGTTGAGAATACAAAAATTTTGAAACCCTAACCCTCAGTCGAGGATTGTAATATTTTATACCATTTTTTATCAAAGTAGCAGAGAACAAGTATAGGTTGCTATTGTTGTCTTGCAAGCTTGCTATTCAGGACATATTGTATACAAACGATCAAAGGTTATACTTAATACAGATCTCAAGTCTTTCTCTCTGCTTTGTGTTTATTCTGTGAATTTTCCAAGTCTTTTAGAGACTTGTATGTATGTGTTTTTGCTTTGAGTTCTGATCTAGGGTTTGATTAAATATTGCTTAGAGTGGGATATATGTTCATCTGATTCACATAAAGGATTATCTGTAAGTAGGAAAGGGGTTGAAATATTTGTGTTTATGTTTAAAGACCGGTTCTTCTAAGGATCTTTGCACTCATCCTATTTTCTGGTATTGTTTTCCCAATGGATAAGGCACTGGCCTGTATGGACCTATCTTTATTTTATAAGGAATGATTGAAATCATTTTAATCAAAAACATATATTCAAAACCAGTCATTTTAATTTTATTTACTTTAAAGAAGTTATCCTACCCAGTGATGGAGAGTCAATAAATAATAGGTTGTTGTTTAGTACTTTCTCATTGATATCTATTGTTAGATCCTGTATCAAGTAGGGAACAAAATTATACTTATTGGATTAGGTGCACCCACCTTGGTTTTGCAGAGCTAGAAGTGAAGAGGGTAGTATTGTCCCTATAGTTGGTCCAGTTACCTACAAATTTCTCACATTTGGAACTAACCCCTCCTTAATATCAGTCTTAGGTATATTGGTGTCTCATGGAGTGTAAAATATTTTGAAGAATCAACAAGTACTATCCCCATCTTGAATGATAAAAGTATACAAAAAATTTCATGAGGATAAATGAAAGCTACTTTATAAGAATTGGAGGATTCAAAGGTATTCATGGAACCTACTTTATTCATCTCACAAATTTCACTTATATAAGAGTTGGACAATTCATCTCACAAATTTCTCTTATATAAGAGTTGGAGGATTCATCTTAAAAATTTCACTTATATAAGAGTTGGAGGATTCAGAGGTGAACTATTCAAGTTACCTAGGTTTGATATCGATAGTCATTTATTGATTGAAGTTAGTAGGAAACTAGCTCACATTGATAGGAAGTTTAAAGGTAAGAGAAAATCTAGAGTGATATTCCCCATTCAACTTGGCAATTATAGTTGTAAGACTATATCCAATTCACTTATCTTGGAGTTGGAGTTCAAGAAATTGAACCTTTAATTGTACACTTCCATGCAAAACTTTGATAGAAGAAGATATGTGTCGAACAAACCAAACATTTATAAAGACTTCCATCATGTACTCCAACTAGAAGATTATTGGGATAACTATCATGACAAATTTGAAGTAAGAAGGAGATTATTGTCTAGGTTCACATTGAACCAAATCATTTCTATGAACATGAGAATGAATATCAATGGGGTTTAGGAGGAAGAAGTTGAAGATGTACTTGACACATAATTTACAAAAAAAATTTAAAAGACAACTACTTCTTGAAGTATATTGGAGTAAGAAAAAAGAAGATAATATCCAACATCGGTCCTTTCATGTAATACAGAGGACAAAAAGATGGTTGAAGAACTATTGAGTTGGAAAAGAATTTGCACCTAATTCCAAAGTTGTTTCTATTGAACATATAGTTATTGATCCACAAATGCCTATTCTCCCTTCTAATGAATCTTTTTTTTTTATTGCAGGTAACCTCTATTGTTGAAATTGAAATTTCTTTGTTAAATAAATCTCCTTAGAGCCCACCCCCTATTCACATTACTCTTAGTCGAAGTAAAATGAAAAGAGGGAAATGTTTGAGGGAATAAGGTGTTGATTTAGATTTTGTGGAGGAAGTTTGTGCAGAAATGGACAATTAAATATCATAGGTTGTTGGTGTGGAAACATGAGATAAGGAGAAGGAACCTAATAAGAACCTTGAGTCTTCTCACATTTCAATGAGCATAGATTTAGTCAGTACACAAACACCACCTCCAACAAAAAATGTTCTAGTTACTACAAAATGGTTAGAGGCTTCAATCATTAAGAAGTGGACTATGGTCCCTATCTCTCTCCCAGTTGAAGATATGGTAAGCAAGTGCCTTGAGAAGGAAACCAAACTAAAGAAGTTGAAAACCAATGCCATCATGGAGATAGATGAAAATACAAGACACTAGATAGAAAAGGTAGCTAGATCTATCTCAGACAAATATACAAATGAAGCTTCTTCTAAGGACTTCATCATTGAGAAGGTGGATATTGGAGTTTTTTTGAGGGGCTTCATATACTATGCATTTGGAATCTTCATCTAAAATGATTGTATCAAAAAAATGTAAGGATGAATAGGATAAGAGAGAACTAAAGTTATCTCTGAAGAAAATGGAAGAATATATCAATTCCATACAAGATCTTATCCCTCAACGAATCACTTAGATACCTTAGTCCTTCAACCAAAAAAATTTGGAACAAATTCAGAGGAATAACATCACTGTGGAGGTGTAATATGATTGGTTGGAGCTAATAATGCAACAGGCTATCAATTATATTATGAACCTAGTGAATATTAATATTGAAGCAATGGAGGTGAGAAAATAGGTCGAGATAGAAATTAGCATTTGCGACAAGGTAAAGACTAAGTGGATTGCAGTGATCACCAAAATGAATGATATCCAAAGGAATGGGGTCATGAAATTCTTAGCTAAGAAGCCGATAGCCAGTCTTGATGATAACATATTATATGTTTCTAAAATGAATTTAGAATGGCACAATTAAATCATCAAGCAATGGCACAAGGATTCTCTTAAACTACTCAAAGAACTTATTTGACTCACCGATATCATGTAAAAGGATATTAAGTGCATTGATATTTAATTTCTAAATAAAGATTGACAAATCGTGGAAGACACAGATGAGATGGTGAAGGCATTCAAAGAAAATATTAAGGCTTTTAGGGGAATGAAGTCCCTGACTAATGATAATTTCTCTCAGCTAGCACTTATTGATTTGATCGTGATTATTTGTTTAGACCATATAGAAACACATGAGAACAAGTTATTTTAGATAAAAGGGATAAAGAAGTGTGGAAATAAAAGATTACGCATATTGGGCTTCTGTATCACTAGGTTGTTGTGAACTTCTTAGCAGTGCACATAGAATGGCTGAAGATATGTGTCACACCACGTGTTCCAAACCAGCTAGCTGACTCTTCCATAGTGTCACAACCTTGATCGTATGATGAGTTTTTAGCCATGGATAGATCTTAATTTTACTATCTATTTTCTCTTTTTCAGTTATCTCCATTTACTGGAAAAATTGTTTACCCCTCTATAGAGTTATGTTTTACTCTGGTTAAAGACAATAAGAATGGAGGCTATATATACTTTAAAGTTAGATGTCAGAAAGGTCTAACTTTCGAATAGAAAACTTCAATACATTTTGGGTTTAATTTTAAATATGTATATGTATGTATGGGTGATGAAAAGAAGAATTAGGTCTGTAAATGAAAGATATTTACTACTATTTCTTCTATGTTTTTTGAATTTTTTTAATTAATCTCTTTCAGGATTAAATCTTCAATTACAGTATTTTTTTTTCTTCTTTTTATGATCATACACAAGCAAAAATGGAATTGGTGTATAGAGTTATCTATTAATTATTGTTTGGTTTCACGCAAAGTCTATGAACTTTGTTTATGCAATCATAATTTTCCTAAGTTTATATCATGTTGATGGATAAATGTGGAATGCCTTTATTACTTTCTAGTGAAAATTACTCTTTTGAATTATTTAATGATAGAATGATTCTAAATATTACATAGGAAGCTCTGCCTTTATGCAGAGGTTGAACTGTGAGTGGTTCATGCAACTATTGGTTTGATTTATTTCTTTCTAAAGAGGGCACTAGCATTCATTTTATATTAATAATTTAGTGAGGACAATCTCTTAACCAACATATTTTGGTGACTTTGTTGGGGAGTCGTACAAAGGAGACTAGTTAATAATTAATCATGCAGTATGGTTTTTCCTCATGAAAATATAATACGCGTATTACAACCAAACCTTGTCTTTAAGAATGAGAAAGAATATATCATAAGCTAAATGAACACATTTTCTTGGCAATCTAGGAGGAATTGTAAAGATGATCAAAGTTATAGTCACAACTTGTGTTTGAATGAGAAGAATAAATACCGGATGAAATAAGGAAAATCTTGCTCAAACAGATACAACAACAAAGGAAAATACAAGCTCCAATAGTTCCTAGAAACCAAGAACCCCATAAACCTCAATAGGAAATCATTATCTTGAGCCAAACTAGAGTCTAGACCTTATATTAGGTCATGGAGAAGAGACAAAATCTTTGACCCTATCTTCCAAGAATTACAAGGAGTTAATTTTTCACCCCATTTTACACCTAGGAGAAAAGAAAAATGTATATCTTATTTCCCTCCTAAGGGAACTCGGCCAACTCATGCCCCTATCCTCTTGAAAGCTCCAACCTTACATTGTACCCAACCTCCTTTACTTATTGTTCCTTCTCTAGCTACATTGATGGCTCAACCATGGGGAGATGCTCTAGGACCTCTTAATTTAGGGGCTAACCTGAATAATTTACCCAAGGGAGCAATAGAAATTATACCCAAGTTCAATGGTGATGGGAGAATTTTTAAAGATGAGCATATGAACTCTTTTAAACTAGCATGTGAGATACTAGCAATCAATAATACTAGCAATCTACCATCTTTCCAATGGTTCAATTCAAAAATAGAACCATATAAAAACCTCTTTTAAAGATAGGTTCAAAAGCACAGATCATGATCATACTCTATCAGTTCAGTTGACCCAAATAAAGAAGGATATACATGAGCTAATGAGGGAATTTTTAGCCAAGTTCAATAATCTTGTTCATAAAATCCCAATTGCCAAATGACCTACAATTGAAAATCAAAAGGGGTTCTTTTTGAACTCGATGCCTACGAATATTGGTTTTCACTTAAGGAGTGTAAGGGTAGTTGATTTAGCTATAGCCCAAGCAATGGCCATTAAATTAGAAGATGATTTCATTACTTTTCGTAAATAGAAGAAATAAGTCCCTCTATCTAATGCGTAAACCTCAACATCATCTAATCCTATTCTAAAAAGATTAGTTAATGATCTTTAATTTATATTAAAAGACAGTTTCCTAAGAGTAACATGAGATTTAAACAACTATATCAAGATATCCCAAGGAGAAGCTCTGATAAGGTTTTTCCTAGTGGTAAAACATCACAACTACCCCTTAGCAAAGATTGGCGATTGAACCTCCTATGGGAAAGACAATATGTCCATTTTTTACTTAAAAGATGATCATGATGGTAACCCATGCCCATAAATGGTTCCATACATGCAATTGAATAGTCAAAAAGAAACGGTGGAAGAAGTAGTGGAAGATGAAGGAGATCTTCAGAAACCTAGTAACTTTGTAAGTTACTTCCTTGAATACAAGCTTGATTCTGAAAGAGGTGACATTTTGGTGACTCTAGAAGATCCTTCATGCACTATTTTTATATGGAGCCAACATAAATCAAAGCCTCATGATAATATTTCTTCTCCTAAACTGCTAAATTTTTTTAAAGAACCTCATACTTCAACCTACACTCCTAAGGTTCAAAGTTCAATAGCTCCTAATGTTTAATTGTTAAAGAAATTTAAAGATGAATTATCTTTTTATATAGTGGGTTTTTGTAAATCATCCAAAATTCAGATTTCTCCCATGGAATGCCTAAGGTTAAATCCCAAGAAATTGGATAAGCTAATTGAATATGTGAAAGGTATTCAACCCCAACCTCAAGCTATAGATAACCAATTAAATTGTACTTTTTCCCTAAAGATTGATCAATCCACTCTATCCCAATCTTCTACTATTAAACCTAAAGCTAAGGTCTGTTCACCCAATGAGCCACCTCTTATAGAAGATCCAAGGCCTAAACTATTTTATGTTTCCTTGTTTATGCATGGTCACAAATTGAATAATTGTATTATTGATTTTGGGGCCTCTAATAATATCACACCCTCTTTAGATCCTAAAGCCTTAGATCTACCTCTCACTAAAACCTTTGGTTGATGTTATTCAATGGACTCCACAAATAAGTTCTTGTACTTGGTCAAATAAAGGATTCTCAAGTTTCCTTTGTAGCACACCCTAGTAAGAAAGTCAAATTAACTATTTTGGTTGTTGACATTCTAGTAAGTTATGACATGCTCTTGAGAAAGACTTTTTGCAAGGATTTATGAGGCGAAATTAGGATGGATTGGTAATGCAGGGACTTTTGATAGTAATAAATTTTGACTCAGTTTACTATTTCTATTTAAATTTTACAAGTAGATTCTTTAGGAGAAGCCATTTGGAATTTTATGCGTAGATTCCCTTGAAATTTTATGTGTAGATTCTCTCAGTTCAAGGTTCAAGGTTCAAAATTCATTTGTGATTATTTACCAAGTCTTAATGTTATTTATCTGATGTGCATCACCGTTAGTCCAATGTTCTTTCTCACAATGAACTAGAACCCTTGAACCTCTTGGTTCAAGGTTCAAGATTCATTTTTTGTAGGTAGCGACATGATATTCAAAGAAAAATTGAAGGTAAATTTGGCGCGTGGGAGGAATATTCTAAGTATGTTGGTATTTAAAAGTTTGTTTATGAATAGGAATCTTCAGAACTTGAGCATTTGTGTAGAAGTGACTAGTAATAAATGAGGTGTTAGATTTATGTCAAATTAGGAGTAAATTCCTATGATATTATTAATTATTCAAGGCACATGAATATTTCATCAAAATATTTCCACCTCGATATGTATGGGTGATGAATGCATTCCAAATTAAGAAAGCCATTAAATGTTAAATGGATGAGAGGTGACAGAGGTAATCATATATTTCCATCTCAAGAGTGGAAGGAATTTCATAACAACATGTGAGTTCTAAAATGATTTCTTCCATTGTTGTTGTTGATTAAAGAAGGGGAAACAAAAGTAAGAGTTCTTTTTTTGCATAAGTCTGTTTGTTGTTGTTGGGTTGTTTGGGGTATTTGGTAATATTGTCACCATGAGGCCTGTTCTCCCAAAAATAGGACTTACTTCCTATCTGATTAGTAATTTTCCAGAGTTTAACAATAGTTGTTTAATCCAAGAAGACTTAGGGGAATTTCTTGAAAAAGAAAAAAACCCAATAACAGATTCTATGATGGATACAATAGTTCAGAGAGGTTTAATAGAAAAATTTGATTTTCTTATTGTAGTGCATTGTCCCAAATTAGTGATGGAATGTTTGGATAGGTATTTTGTTGAGAATACACATATTTTAAAGATTGATAGAATTACCCTGGTGAACATACATAGATAAACAATAATGGTTTCTATGGAAATTCATGAAAAAGAACCCTATGAAGATTGGTTGATCAATGCATCATACTCTATCTTTTTAAAAAAGAAGTAGACTTTTAGGAGTGTAATTTCTAGGAGTTGGTTCCTTAAAGAACATAAGGGTGGTTCTTAGTTATCGAAACCCTTGACCATAGAGCACCTCAAAATTGAAGTGAGAGATATTGCATGATATTGCTTAATAGACTCAAAGGAAACTCTAATGATTTTTAAGGGGAAGATTGGATGTATTTTAATATTTAGGTTTTGTTGGGTGGCAAGAAATATCTGGATTGGGCCCAAGAGATTGCTTAGGGATTACATAGTTGAGACAGTAACTTTGTGGGAAGTAAGGGTTTCTATATGTATTCTTATATGTTCTACACTCTAGCGTGCACAAGGGAATGACATGGTCTTCATCATGAACCCTAGGTAGAGAGAATGAAAATATATGCTCATACTATTCCCATCTTCAACGAAAAAAGTATACCAAAAATCTCATGAGGATAAATGATGTTTTGCAGGAAAACTAGTTTATGACCACTAGGGAAATGAGAATTAGAGGATGTTTAATGAGGCAATGGAGTTGGTTAATATATATATGGAAGCTACTTTATTCAGTTCACCAAGTTCACTTATATCAGAGTCAGAGGATTAGAAGGTGAACCTTCCAAGTTACCTAGGTATGCTCTGGATAGTCATGTATTGATAAAAGTTAGTAGGAGGCTAGATCACATTGATAGGAAATTGAAAGGTAAGAGAAAATATGGAGTGATATTCCCCATTAAAAGTGGCAATTATAGTTATAAGACTATATTTAACATGCTTAATCTGGAGCTAGAGTTCAAGAAATTAAACCTTCAATTGTACATTGCCATGCAAAAATTTGATAGAAGAAGATATGCATAAAAACCTAAACATGGATAAAGAATTCCATCATGTACTCCAACTGGAAGATTACTAGGAGATCTACTACTACAAATTAGGAGTAAGAAGGAAATTGTGGTCTAGGTTCACATTGAGCTAGATCATTTCTATGAGCCTAACAATGAATATCACTATGGTTCAAGAGGAAGAAGGTGAAGATGTACTTGACCTAGAATTTGTAAAGAAAGCTCAAGGGAAGCCACTTCTTGAAGTAGATTGGAGTAAGAAAGAACAAGATTATATCCAACATCGGTTATTTAATGTAATCATGAGAACATAAAGATGGTTGAAGGACTGTCGAGTCAAAAAAGAATTAGCTCCTTTCCGAAGCTATTTCTATTGATCACATGTTTATTAATCCATAAATGCAGTATATTCTCCCTTCAAATGAATATGTTGATATTGCAGATAACTCTATTGTTAAAAGTGAAAGTGCTTTGTCAAAGAAATTGAAGAAATCTCCATAGAACCCATCCCTATTTGAGTGACTTGTAGGAGAAGTAATAGGAAAAGAGACAAAATTTTGAGGGAATAGGTTGTTGTTGATTTAGATTCTATAGACAAAGTTTGTGTAGAAATAGAAAATCAAATACCAAAGGTTTCTAATGTGGATAGATGAGATAAGGAGAAAGAACCCAAGAAGAAACCTTAGTCTTCTCTTGTTTCAATGAGCACAGATTTGGTCATCACAAAAATACCACCTCTAGCAAATAATGCTCTAGTTACTTTGAAATGGTTAGAGGCTTTAATCAGAAAGAAGCAGAGTGTTGTCCCCATTTCTCTCCCAATTGAAGATATGGTAAGAAAGTGTGTTTGGAAGGTGACCAAACCAAAGAAGTTGAAAACTAAAGCCATGGTGGAGGTAGATGAAGATATATGACACTAGATAGAAGAGGTAGCCAGGCTTGTCTCAGAAAAAAGATATAGATTAATTTCCTTCTAAGGACTTCATCATTTGAAGGTGGATATTGGAGTTTCTTCAAAGGTTATAGATAGCTAAGAATTTGGAATCTTTAGCTAAAAGAATGATATAAGAACATGGAAGGATGAAAATGATAAGAGAGAACTAAAGTTAGCTTTGAAGAAAATGGAAAAATATATCAATGTCATCCAAGATCCCAACCCAACCACTCACACAAATCCCTCAATTCTTCGACCCTAAATCCGCTATGAAAAAAAAATTCTAGATCAAATTTAGAGGAATAAGATCATTGTGGAGGTGTACTATGATTGGTTGGATGTAATAAAACAACAGGGTATCAATTATAGTAAAAACTTGTTGAAATTTCATACCGAGGAAATGGGGGTGAGAAAAGAGCTAGAGATAAAAAATAGCATTTGGTACAAGGAAAAGACCAAGTGGACTGCAGTGATCACCTAGATGAATGATGTCCAAAGGTATGGGGTCATGAAATTCTTAGCTAAGAAGTCAGTAGACAGTCTTGATGATAACATATTATATGTTTCTAAAAAGAATATAGAATTGCACAATTCAATCACTAAGAAAGGGCATGAGGAGTTTGTTAAAATACTCAAAGAACTTATTGGACTCACTGATATCATGCAAAAGGATCTTAAGTGCATTGATATTCAATTTCTAAATGAAGATGTGCAAATTGTAGAAGACACAGATGAGATGGTGAAGGCATTCAAAGAAAATATTACCGCTGTCAGGGAAATTAAAGCCCTGACTACCTATGATTTCTCTCAGTTGGTATAGATTGACTCGATGGTGATTGTTTATTTAGACCATCTAGAAACACATGAGAATAAGATAAACAAGTGTGGAAACAAAGGATTGCACACATTGAGCTTTTGTATCACCGGGTTGTTGTGAGCTTTACAACAATGCACATGGAATGACAGAAGATACACGTCACGCCACATGTTCCCAACCAACTAGCTGATTCTTCCATGGTGTCCTGGCCTTGATTATCCATCAAGTTTTTAGGCATTGATAGATCTTAATTTTACTATATTTTTTCTCTTTTTTAAGTTATCTCCGTTTACTGGCAAAATTGTTTACTCCTATGTGAAGTTATATTTTTCTCTAGTTAAAGACTATATGCTTGGAGGCTATATATACTTTAAAGTTAGATGTTATAAAGGTCTGACTTTTGAATCAAACACTGATACATTTTGGGTTTCATTTGGAATGCATATATGTATGTTTGGGTGATAAAAAGGAGACTTCGATCTATGAATGAAATATACTTATTGTTATTTCAAATCTATGTGTTTGGAATCTATTGAATTAGTCTCTATTAGGATTAAATCTTCAATTATAGTATTTATTTTGCTTCTTTGTTTGATCATATATATGCAAAAATGGAACGGGTCTATAGATGTATCTATTAATTATTGTCTAGTTTCACGCAAATTCTGTGAACTTTGTTTATGCAATCATAATTTTCTTGCGATGAAAGTGGATATTTTTTACTACTTTCTCGTAAAAAGGCACTCTTTTGAAGTAGTTAATGATAGATTGATTCATTGAATAGCACATAGGTAGGTGCGCCTTTAACTGTGAGTGGTTCATCCAACTATTGCTTCAATGTGTTTCTTGCTAAAAAGGGCACTAGAGTTCATTTTCTATTAAGAATTTAGTGAGGAAAAATCTATTAACCAATAAGAATCATGTCTTGGTAAGTGATCAATATTTTGGCTCTCGGTTCTTTTGAATCTTTTTTGACATTTGAGTGAGTAAAATACAGAAATAGGCAACGATCATTTGGGTGGCCAACAGGGAGACTCCTACAAGAAACAAATCTGAAATATGTCAAGACAAGGCAAATAGGGAATGATGAACTAGTGTAGAATTTATAAAATGCATGCATGCATCCCACATTTGGAGTTGCATGTCACCAAGTTTCCTATTAGGATAAAATATTGTAGGTATCAAATTAGAGGATTTCTAGCTACAATATGTATAGAGAAAATAATTTTACGGCAAGAAAATTTGCTAGTATATGGATTGTAGAGATTTTTTGAGGCTGATTTTAGATCAAAGAAATTGGACCTATCATATTGGCTCCTTTTTCATGATTGATTTATCTATCTATTTCTTGTTGTCTGTACTTTTTATTTGGGGATCATCATGGACTACTTAACTTTCCAAATCAATGGTGCAGACGATTCGAATGACAACATGATCTTCATAGAGCCTTGACCACCAATTTCACATGTAGAAGAGAAACTAGAGTATTTTCAATTGCCAAAATAAGTGTTGGCATGAGTTGATTCTCATAGCATACACAAATACTGGAAACCCTCACCAGTCTCGCAAATCCTCATGCAGGGGAATAATACTTAGCTCAAAAGGGGGCTGCACAAAATTTGGAAAAGGCTTAAAAAAAAGGGGTTTATGATATGTAGGACACAGCTTTACCCTGCCCAATTTTTACTTTTAGTAGGTAAAGATCAAATGGTATCTCTGGAAGATATCTCAAAATCTCTAGAGCCTTTAGCCATAAGAGCCAAGTCCCTTTGTTGAAGAATTAGGGATTTCTTCATCACCAGAATCCCTAATCTCTCCAATATCAGTACCGACACTTGGCTCTTTGATTTTTGAAGGGTTAGATCTTTGTGATATTGTGATGGCACAAGACATTTTACTAATGGAGGTTTTGATAGTATACTTTTTCATAATATAGAATTAACAGTGTAAAATATGGAAATAGGTAACGATGATCTGGCACTGTGCATAGCTGCACATTTCCACAATCCAAATATAAAAACCCCAATCACTGTAAATTCACATTAAATCTATATTAAATATTACATAGATAATTTACTTAAATCTATATTTAATAAATATAGATTATATTTATTCTACTTTATATTTATAATTTAATTTCTTATTATATTTATTTTTAATTGAATACTATATCTTTATTATATTATATGTTAAATTTGTATTAGAATTTTTTATTTATAGTTTATTTTTAATATATATATATATATATATATATATATATATATATATATATATATATATATATATATATATATATATATGCTATTTAAATTTTTATCGTGCTATTATTACATGGAGTGGAGTGCAGTCCATTCGATTACTATTTTTTCATTCTTAAGGAACCTTAATTTTTTCATTATAAAGAATAGAATAGAATATTTTTGTTTTGTATTAAAAAAATATATTTAATCATATTATTTATATATTGATATAATTTTTTGAATATTTGTATTTTTTTAAAATATACTATAGTATTATTTTCAAAGTTCTATTTTTTTTATTAAAAACACTTTTAATCATGTTTAGAAATATTCAAGTAAAAAAGAAATTTATTATCTTCACATTTTCTTTTAATTATTTAAAAAAAAAAGAAAAACCTCAGCATCACATCACATCCAAGGATAAACTTATTAACATACATCTACTAGAAACTTTTAATAATATGAAGTTATGTCCCTCTTTATATCTCTATTATTAGTACTTCTCGAAGGCAATGTACTATTGTTTTGATTTTTTATTAAAACAAGTTGTTTGGACCAATCATAATTTACTATATTTTTATTTTTTTTACAAATTCTTTCTTTCTATAGTTGAGATGCACATTTTTTAAGTTAATAAATTGTAAAAATTATTTATTGATGATATGATTGGTTAAAATAATTTGAGTCTTATAAGAAGAATTTATTTTATTTGGTTGATTTTTTTTAATATTTTTAATTTATTTTATACCGTAATTATTATTATTATTATTTATTATTTATTATTTATTATTTATTTTTTATTTTTTATTTTTTTATTTTTATGAGTATTTTTTGAAAATACTCTTTGATATATTTTTCTTAGTAATTAAGTTTTCAATAAATCAAATTGATGATATTTTTATTTGAAACAAATATTAATCTTAGTTAAATATACATTTTAAATTTTATTGTGGATTTTAGTTTCTTTCTAATGTCATATGTTTTTTCAAAATTAAAATAATTTATCGTGTAGTATATAAAATTCATCTTACATTCTCTACTTCTATTTCTAATTTTTATAACTAGTTTTTAAAATATTATTTAATTTATTTTTTATTAATAATTATGTTTTTATTAAATCAAAATGATGATATTTTTATTTAAAACAAATATTAATCTTCATTCAATATACATGTTTAAAATAAATTATAATGTACTATATATAATTCATATAACATTGTCTATTTATATTTCTAAATAAATTATATAATTTCAAAGTTATAATTCTCACTTTCATACTAATAGGCTAACAATTAATTTATTCCAACTATTGTTCTATCGTTAACACTATAATTACTATTCTATTGTTAATACTAGAATTAAACTATTGTTCTATATTTATTATTTTATTACAATATTAACTGCAAGTACTACCCACTATGTGACACTTGTTCCATCTTGCTCTCCCTATTCCAAACATTACATGATCATGTTGGTATTGGAGTTTGATTATCTTTCTATAAATAGACCTTTATATTGGCTATGTTTGGATTCCTATTAATAGATCCTTAATTGATTATACTATATGGACAACCAATTGAAAAAATTAGTAATTGACCTTTCATACCTTTTTAGTGTGCCCATAGCATATTAAGGTGTGATTCCCAATTTATTTCAAATAACAAAGAGCTTCAGCTCTTCGCCAAAAAAAACATTAAAAATAAATAAAAAGAATCTGACCCACTACCACCGCTTTCTACGCTCTAATAAGTTCTTGTCGTGGTATATAATTTGGCGTTAATGCAATAATCGTGAAGTCGATAGTTCATTGGTTTTTAATGTTTTAGACGGAAGAGATGTTACCCATTGGACCCCGCGGAGTTTTAGTCTGTCCGCATATTTCAAAAGTCCAATTCTCTTTTGAAAATGCATTTGAACTATATGACCTCAAACAATATATTAATTTAGCTTTAAAATTTCTCTTAAAGAAACGATTTGAAGCAGCAGCATTAAAAAGTCGTCCCGCTGTCCATTCAGATTTAGGTGAAACAGGTCCTCACGTATTTTTCGAAAATTGTCACGGAATTATTTTTAAAAAGTAAGTCTTCCGGTCCATTTACAGAAGGCTGTCAATCATAATAGCTAAACGACAACTTAACTGAATTTGCGGGAGGAAAACAGCGTCAGATTTAATTCAACTTGCAAAAAGTAGCAATTGAAACTTGGAACACAGATGGTCCCTCCATCAGCATAATTGAATGGAAATGTAGTTCATGGATGCAGTCAAAATTAGGGGAGAAGGGTAAGTAATTGTACATAGTTTAATAGTTACATTCAATTATTTTTATAATATTTAGTTTTGTCATATATATTAGTAATTATATCTTACTGTACAATGGGTATGTTGAAGAGATATGGATATTTATTTAGCATAAATTTATGTTTAATAAATCATGTTGTAATTTGTGATTGACAATAGTGTGAATGGAGAACCTTTCAAATTGACCTTGAATCCACTTACAAGGATTTAAACATAATTAATATCAAATCTTTGAATCATGAAGATAATTAAGCTCCATTACCAACAAGATCATCTTAATTTATATATATATATATATATATATATATATATATATATATATATATATATATATATATATATATATATATATATGAAATATAATTACCATATTTTTTAGAAGTAAGTTACTTTATATAAAATATAATATACATAGTAGAAGACACGTCAAAGAGAATGCTTCATCTCCATGGTTGAGTATTTTAAATCACATCATACCTGAATTCTAGATTTTAAGTCCAAAATTTATTTTGTTATGTAAAGTAAAAGTAAAATTCAAAGTCTAATTTCTACAATAATTAAAATTTGAATAAGACATGGAGTAGTATTGGGAAGGGCTATCTCTTGGGAAGTCGTAGTGCTTCATCTCTATGAGCATCACCTACTCATGAAACATGGGTCGATAAGTTTTACACAAAAACTGTACAGTTGAATCTTGATAACAATATCACATATATTCATATTTTTAAACCTGTTAGTGCTCAAAATTGCAGATGATCAAAACTTAATCAGAAAACTCTGATTTATAACTCTAGCAGTCCCAACAAATGCATCAACAATAGTAAACACTAAGGTATTAAAGATTTATAATCCTTCTTCTCTTTGAGCTTTTAAGCTACAGGTGTCTATTACCTTTCAGATTGAATTCTTGAAATATCACAATAGTAACATGTATTCCTAATACAGATTTAATCACATAACTCTTTCACAACTTTAAAGTAAATCATTGTTTAAATTGATTGGTGGTGAGCACAAATGTAAACTGAGCAATGACCAATGCCAAATCCTAGGGCATCAAAGTCAATAAATGCACATCTATAGAAAATATCTCAAATCAAACACACCCAAACCCTAGATAAAATGCCTTACAAATTATCTCTCTATGCATACATTATATTATCAAATTCACACACAAACAATGAAATCTCTGAGACCTCACTCAAGACTTACCCCTCCCTTGAAAGGAACTCAAGTTTCAACCCCACTATCTACCTTGTAGAAAGATGTATCTAAAATGCTTTGCAAATTTAAATACACAGAGAAATCAAAATCACACATGAAGACAAATAAAGATATACGTGGAACTTCAATATATTTTATTGATAAATTTCTCATGTTAGTACATTCAGAAAAATTGGATTCCTAAGAATCAAAAACTAAATCTATATGCTTCTATTACAATAAGTATTTTCACCACCAATCAATTCAAACAATGATTTACTTTAATATTGTGAGAGAGTTATGTGATTATATTTGTATTAGGAATACAGGTTACTATTGTGATATTTGAAGAATTCAATCTGAAAGGTAATACCCACCTGTAGCTTAAAAGCTCAAAGAGAAGAAGGATTATAAATCCTTAATACCTTAGTGTTTACTATTGCCGATGCATCTAATGGGACTGCTAGAGTTATAAATCAGAGTTTTCTTATTAAGTTTTGATCATTTGCAATTTTGAGCACTAACAAAATTGGCGACTCTGCTGGGGACTTTAAAATATTTCTACAATAAACTTCCTAACAAATTTGCTGACTATTTATTGTTGTATTTGAAGACCAGTTTATCAATCTATTCCCATAAATTTGTGGGTGGTGACTCTAAGCTCTGTGTTACCAGTTGCTGGTAAAAGCTTTTGTAAATTTCAAGATTATCTCATCAAAGTATCATGATTAGGCCAAGGAATACTATGTATTATTATAAGGATCACTCGGAAACCAAGATGGGTGAGGAATTACATACCCCTAGTAGAAAGGAATGGTCCAGAAGAGGGACATCTAGTAACAATTCTCCCAGACCAGCTCAAGAATATGTTCTAGTTCCTGCCCAAAAAGAAATCTCATCATTTTCTAAAAATCCTGAGTTCCTTAGAATAATGAACCCAGAGTTAGTTAGTCCTCCCCAGGGAGATGATTTTATAGACATTGGTTTCTTTCCTGCACAAAAAAATCTAGAGAAGATAGAATATGCTTCAACTATAGAAACTAAATCTTATAATTCTGAAAAACTACAGGAAGAAGTTATTGCTTTGAGAAAAAAGGATCGGGAACAATTTTTGGAAATTACTAAAAGAAAAAAGGAGCTGGAACAAGAGATCTATGAGTTAGTCATGGAAAGGCAAGAGCTCCTTAGAAAAAAATAAATAGTGAGATCGAAGCCTGAAGACTTGGTCCTTCAATGTAATGCAAGAAGTGAGGATAAGGACAAGCATAAGAAGTTTCAATCATTATGGTTAGGTCCTTATATTATCTATCAAGTTCATGGAAAAGAATCTTATTTCCTAAAAAATATGGATGGTGAGGAACAAGAATTGCTAGTGCATGGACAATTCTTGAAATTTTTCTTCAATTGAAATAACTTTTGTTCCATACATAGTAGTCTTGTAGTGTATAGGTGTGCTTTATTTCAAGTTGTGTGTTATTTTCCTATAGTAGGTTAAGTTTTGATTGGTCTGTTACCCAAAGATTCTGGTTTCTTGCTATAAATTGGCATTTAAGCATCCTCAGAGAGAGCCACTATTGGTATTATTTTCAAGTTTTTAAGTTTTCAAAGTTGCATTTTAATTTTTCTTCCTTGAAAGTTTTCCCTACTTTTTTGATAAATCTCTTGCAAATTTCCTATCCCAGATTTTGAAAAATGTTCATAATGGTGAAAAACCCTAAGGGCTAGGTCAAAAATGTTTCTAAAAATCTTAAAAACCTTAGAAAGGCTCACATTGGTTCTATTTTGTGATTACCTTTTTCAAATCACTTAAGTGAGCCTTTAAGCATGTGTGTTTTGTAAACATTGGCTAGTCGCCCAGTCTCCTAATGTTTTCAGCATATTCCTTTCAGCCTAGTGATTCCCCAAAACCATTTGTCATGTGATCTCTTCAAGCTAAGCGAATATTCCTTTTCTTCTAACGACTTAGCGGATACCTTCAGTCGTGAAGTCTCTGAATGAAATCTAATGTGCATTGTGAGACCTCGTGACTACACTGATAATTTCTTAGAAGGCAATTATAGTCACCCAGTCTCCAGATTAAAAATACCTTCAGTCGGGCAATCTCTAAATAAAATGATGAAGTGATAAAGTATTGAGTGATTATGAGACTTCATTATAGTCATTGAGCCTCCAAATGAAAGTAGCGGTGTGTTTCTTTTTAGTCTCCAAGTTCTCGGGCGGTTGGTGCATTTATCAAGCAACCCAATGACTACAGTAGTCACGTGTTCTCCCAATTCTGGCAGTTATGTTTTAAACATTCAGCAATCCAGTGACACTATTATCTCTTAATCTCATAATGTGGTGGTTAAGTCATAAGATGTCTAGTGACTCAGCAAAGACCATAGGATGAATGAAAGATCAACAATTGATGTTTAATCTCATAATCTAACTAAGGTTAAGCGAACTATCTGGTGACTTGGCGAATAAAGGTTTTCGCATGATCTTTGAATTTAACCAAGGTAAATGAAAATGTCAAGCGACTGGGAGATGTCTTCCGTCACGTGGTTGCCAGAAAGTGATGAGTTAAGGTAAAGGTTTTCAAAGAATAAATGTGAACCGTTGATGTGGTCTTAATCGGGCGGTGCTCACGTTATCTCCCAATCAAACCATGAGTCAAGAAAAGTTTTAGTGACAATGAGAAATGCTTTGTCGCCGAGTCTCCAGACCAAACCCAAGTTAGAAAAAGTATTAAGTGATTGGGAGGTAACTTCAGTCAAAAAACCACCAGATGACTGAGGGTTAAGTATTTTCCAAGGAAAAAATGTGAAAAATAATTTGGATCTGCCTGCCAAATTTGGTGATGTGTCTATCCCTGATTGGTCGCTGAATAAAATAAATAAATAGCAATCTTTCAGCGATTATGAAATGGACTATAGTCGGTGAGTCTCCAAAAGAAATAAGTCAAAGATATTTTTCCTTAAGTCGCTAGATCTCCAGATTGGTTCAGTCTCCAGATCTCCTGAGAAAGTCAAAGTCAAAGTGAAGTTTATGAGACTGAGTGACTACCATTAGATTAAGATCCTGTGGATGTCATGAAGTTGTGAGAAGAAATGAGGATTTGAACAGAGTTTCAGTGATTAAGAGACTTCTCTTTAGTCACTAGGTCTCTAGATAGGCAAAGTTAGGTAGTCTCCAGAAAAACTTTGAACAATCAACAAGTTTCAGTGATTAAGAGACTCACTGCTAGTTGTCAAGTCTCCAAATAAGAAGAAAAGCTATTGAGACTTTGGAAAGACATTTGTGGCCAAGTCTCAAAATAAGATTAGTAAGTGATACATTTTGCAGTGACTGAGAGTAGACTATAGTCGCTGGGTCTCTGAATGAAAAATTCTAGTTTCATAAGGTTGCTAGGTCATGAGATGAAATGAAAAAAGGCCAAATCATTCAGCGACTATGATTTTGACTATAGTCACCAAGTCTCTAGATAGAATAAAATTATGTAGAGATTAAAGATTTTCCTCTAGTTGCCAGATCTCAGAGACTATTGAAAAAGCACCAAGTCTTTGAGCGACTAAGAGACTAAGTGTAGTCACTAGGTTGCTAGAAATCAAATTTGATTGCCTGTCACTTTCTCAGCTCATGGCTAGTGAATTAAAGTTTAGAGTGTGTCAAGTAATCATGGAAGTGACATGAATTACAAAGATTTATTCTTGAAAGGGAAATTGCATTCAATTCTTTGGAATAAATATAGTTAACTGTCACTCATTCTAAAATTACCAAGCATTCCGGAGAGCTAGAGCTGAAGAATTACGAGAATTCTTGATTTTTTTAGTGATTAAGTAGTTCGAAGTGAAGTTCATAATTTTTAGAAGAATTTACATCTATAGTCAAGATGAGTCATCCGTCAACCAGCAGAGCTTCCACTAGCAAGGGATCCAAGGAAAAAGTGAAGGAAAGTTTCTCAGACAAATTTCTCTTACTATTGCCTAGGTCATCATAGAATGAAAAGTTTAGTGATGAAATTTTCACTGATGATCTAAGTTACTGTAGAGATGTAAAGACTGGAGATGTGTCTGGAATGTGCCTCTTTAGGTATTTTTATAAGAATGCTAATAGTTCAGTGCCTATTTCAAACCCTTGGACCTCCAGGCTGGCTAGGTTGATAGTGCCTGATGTTTTTATAGATGTAGATCTACTCCTTGTGTTGGCTGAAAAATATGACCCTTTGTCAAAAATAATAAGGAAGGGGGATGGCTCAACTCTGGTCACATTAGATAGAAATCTATTTATGAGGGCTTTCGGTATTCACATTCCCATGGCCATAGAGATCAATTTGTAGGCCCAAGATAATAGGTACATTAGGGAATCAGCCCTAGTTGCGAAGGAAATCTAAAGTCATGTCCCAAGAGCCAATAGAAATTACATTGCAGTAGTGGCTAGGGAAGCCCCATACTTCTATAAGGACCTATGTTTCTACATCAAGTACATTGCATAAGGATTGTGCAGAGTTTTGGGAGTGGATGGTGGGGGAGAGAGGATTTCATCTGACATCTTAATGATGGTATTAGATTCATAGAGCCTCCATACAAGAAAAGGATATAATTACATAGGATATGTAATAAACAAAATGCATGAAGGACTTGAAGCTCTTAGGAAGAGGGAAGCTTCTCCTAGATTTTTGCATTACTCACTATTAATGCACTTCATTTTGTTTTACAATTACAACATTATGGACTTGGAGCATCTACAGCCTCAGATGATGTGGAGGGGTCAACCCAATCCAGTGTAGTTTTGGATAGGAGCCTGGAGCCCGACTTGCACCAATTGTGATATTTGTGCTTTTCATAATTGGATGGTACAACCCATTTTACTCAGCCTAGGACTAAATCTTTCTAGGCTGCCAGTTAAGGCTTTTCAATTACTGAGGCCTCGTCAATTTTTTGACAAGTGTCATAAAGATCATAACTGGGGAGACTTCTACTATTAGAAGACTATCACAATAATAATAGTCTATGGATGTCCCTAGCCACCTCATGTCCTACCATTCTATGAACCACTCAGGATTTCTTTCCTAGAAATCATTTGGCAGCTAATGTTAACTGACAAAGAGCATTTAGCCCCCCACAAAAAAGGTACATTTACCCCTAGGCACTTCAGAATATGTAACTTCACCATAGGGAATAATGCATTCAGTAAGTTGAATGATTGGTTTGGATAGCACAAAATGAATGATGTTGTGTATAGATATGTTGATATAGAGAAATTCATTGTAATGGCTAGGAAATATTACACTCCTACCACTCCAATAAGTAATAGACATGAGGATTGTCCAGAAGAAGACATCATCAGAAATATCATTGAGGATGATGAGGTAGAGAGGAGAGCACAACAATTCTCAGAATTATTGTCATTTGAGAAATAGATAAAGACAAAGGGAATTCCCTTTGGAGGCTTCTACCCTACATTGCCTTATTTACGAAGGCTAGATAAGATGATGGAGAATTTCTATACATTGGTCAATTATTTCGAGGACCAAATTGATGATAAACAAAGGGAAAAGGAGAAGCACTCTGAGTCAGATTGTGAAGAAGACAGTGATGGAGGCTACCAAATACATAGCCCTCCTACCATAGAACAACCACTTCATATTGGGCAGGGAGGAGAGAAGAATATAATTATGGATTTGACAGAGATTCCTAGCTCTCAAGATACCAGTAAGCCTCCTCTGAAAAGGAAAAAAATGCAAGTGGGAGAGCCTTCCCAAGTTAAAACAATTGAGAAGAAAAGAGACAGAGTAGGAGCTCTGATTCTAGGGAACAGAGCCTATGATCACCAACTTAGGAAGAAGATCAAGGAAGAGAAGAGACAACAAAAGATGGTTATAGAAGAGATAGACTTACCTTTGGCTCTAGGTCAAGATGAAAGAATGCTAGAGTAGGATGCCTTCTTGAAGGATGATGATTTTATCAAATCAAATGAGTTCAATAACTTTTTATTATGGAACAAAGAACAATAGGTTGCATCAATTGTGCAGATCACGGAGGAAGGTGAGGTACCTAATGAAGTTGTTCAAGGATTAAAGGATTATGATCCTGAAATTGAAAAGATCATTGCAGAGGAGGCTAGGCAATTAGTAAAGGCTAGCAAAATGTTTCTTGTACCTGGGTGGGATCTGGCTTCAGCTTTCATAATAGACCAAATAAGGAAGCAATAAAATATAAACTTGACTTCAGAGACCCAAGTAGGAGATTTAATAAAAGGATTTGGGTATAGCCCTAAAAATCAGGCACTGGCTATGTGGAGCCTCTATCCAAATGATTAGAAGCCTTCCCTACTAAATATGCAAGAGAAAATGAATGAGGATAAGATTATATGGTCTATCCACAATATAGGAGACCTAGAAATTTCATAGGTACTCACTTATTTTGCAAGGTTAAATGAGAAAAAAATAAAGAAACTCTTAGATAGGTACAAAAACCTATTTGAAGACTATAGTGCACTACTGAAGGATATAGAAGTGCAAATTATAAAGGAAAAGGAATTGGAAAAATATGTGGATGATCTACAACAATAGATCATCAATATGTTTGTGATTACCCCTGCACCACTAGAACAACTTGCACTAACAGAAACTCAAAGTGTAGATGTGGAAGACACTGCTACAATGACAAAAAAGGTGAACCTAGAAAAGATTGAGGATATTTTGCAAGACCTTTTTAATATTTTGCAGCATAGAATAGATGTTTTAAAAGATAAGGCAGATGTAGTGTTTACTGCATATAATAAATTTTCTGGATTACAGATTGAGGTAAATAGTTTTGTTTCTATTCTAGATGTATATTATGGAACTTGGTCAGTAAGGGCTCCATTGTTTGAAAGACTTGCAGTAGTGCAGTCTCTGAGAAATGATATCCCATAACTAGTTTTGCAAGTAGGGGACGAAATTGAGAAGATAAGTGTTTCTTCATCCTTCTTTAAAGGTAAAGAAAATCAAATTGAAACAAAGATAACAATGTTTTGACCTAGTTTCAATAGGTTCATTCCTCAAATCAGAACAAAGGATGGAGCAATAAATAATTTGGATATATGGAGATCAGATTTTGATCTCTTATTGCCTAAAAAGGAGGCTTTTCTTAATGATAGTAATGAAGTTGATATGGATCACTTCAACATAATTTTTGATGAGGCATTCAAAGCAGAGATGGATTTCAGTAAGTTCATCACAGATGTGAAAAAGGTTGCTAATGCAAGATGGGAAAGGAAGAAGAAATAATTGTAGAGCATTCAAGAGTTCCAATGGCCTACAGAAGAACAGGTAACTACATGGGACAATCTTACAAAGCCAAAAAGGAGGAAGCCAGAAACATATGACATTCAAGACCCAGAGGAGGACTGAGTTCCAACAATGCACCTAATCCACGAGCAGAGGGAGAACAACTATCACAAAGAGAATGATGTAAGTTAGCCAGTTGGTGGTCCTCATTCACGTAACAACTTGGGTAGTTTCTCTGAAAATCGGTAGACAAAGGTGCAGCTCAAAGGGAAACTCAACAAATGAAGAAACAACTTCTAGCACCATTTTCCCTCTTTTTCTGTTACCAATTTAACTCTTTTGTAATTTAGTGCAAGTCACTATCAGAACTACCCGAATCTTGTTGCATCCTTTTCTCAAGCATCCCAAGGTGGTTTCTCTATATATAGAAAATTTTGACTCACACTAAGGGGTAGTAAAAATACCTATTGTAATAGGAGCATATAGATTTCATTTTTGATTCTTAGGAATCCATTTTTTCTGAATGTATTGACATAAGAAATTTATCAATAAAATATACTGAAGTTCCATGAATATCTTTATTTGTCTTCATGTGTGATTTTGATTTCTCTATGTATTTAAATTTACAAGGCGTTTTAGATACATCTTTCTACAAGGTAGATAGTGGGGTTGAAACTTGAGTTCCTTTTAAGGGAGGGGTAAGTCTTGAGAGAGGTCTCAAAGATTTCATTATTTGTGTGTGAATTTGATGATATAAATATATATGCATAGAGAGATAATATGTAAGGCATTTCATCTAGGGTTTGGGTGTGTTTGATTTGAGATATTTTTTATAGATGTGCATTTATTGACTCTAATGCCCTAGGATTTGGCACTGGTCATTGCTCAGGTTACATTTGTGCTCACCACCAATCAATTTAAATAATGATTTACTTTAAAGTTGTGAGAGAGTTATGTGATTAAATTTGTATCAAGAATACATGTTACTATTGTGATATTTGAAGAATTCAGTCTAAAAGGTAATACTTGTATGCACCCTAAAATGGTCGCCTAGACTTTGGGCTCCATTTATTTGATTTATCAATCCTGAATCATTTTTATCAATAATCAATATTCTCAACATTATCAATTTTTTGATCAAATCTTAATTTCGATCATATATTGGATTTTATCCTATGGGCTAAACATTTATCCTAAGTCTTTATTTATTTAAAAGGAATATTTCCTCCCCTTTTAATAAATAAAAAGCCCCACCTTTTCCTCTTATCCTAAGTTGCACAAATAAAGCATTATTCATATTTTATAAAAAGGAGAAAAACACTTTTTGTCTCATATGGACATAAAGTCAACTCTTATTTTCCTATTGGAGGATACTTGTGCACATGGATTGCTCCTCTTTCAAGCTCCACCGCTGATTAAGACTTTTTGCCTCTTAATCTCAATGGTCCATTTCTTTGCATTTCTTATAAAAAGAGAGCTCTCTCCTTCATTTGCATACCATATTTTTATGCTAATGTTATGCTGCAGGTTTTAGGTGCATTTGGAGCTTTTGAAGATGTTGGAGACTTGTTTCATTTCATTACATCATTTAGTTGCATATTTCCTTTGCTTAGTTTGCATGATCATGACATGTTAGCTTAGTTTCCTTTTATGCAATAGAATAACTCACATAGTCTAAATAGGAGGCTTTGTAACACTTGTTATTTCCTTTCATAGATTAGTTGCATTGTGCTTTCTTTTCATAGCTTAGACTGCATTCTCATTTAGATTTGCATTGCATTGCATATTTGATTCTTGGAGATATTGGCATTGTTGCCCTTGTCTTCATTTGAATCTCTCATTGTATGGTTGATTAGCAAGGTCACAAGCTTGTAGCTCTAGCTGAGAGCAATTTTCAATCTTGCAACTCTATGCATAAAGAGCTATAGATCGATTTGTGAGGGCTCATTCTTGAGTTACCTTGCATGTAAGGATTCATAGAAGTGCACCATTTTAGTGTGTACATTTCTAGCGCCCACCGTGGGGCAGAGTAGATAGGCTTTGTCCTTTGTTTCATTGCATTTTCATCATTTTTTGGATTATTTTTCAAAAATTTTGCAGTTCTGATTTTCTGTCTTAGAGTATCGCGCGATACTTCTCAGAAATATCGCACGATATACCTTTGTATAGTGGTGCGACACTTCGCATGAGAGAAGAATCACCCACCAGTACTGAGGTATATTGTCTGGCATCGTGCAAAGTATTGCCCGCCCATAGTGAAGAGTATCACCCAGACTGAGGTATATCGCGCGACTATAGGAAACTATGTCGCGCGATACTGGTGAAGTCTGAAGTATATCGCCTGATCTGATAGACACCCGCATTTCTAGTTTTATCATCCGAATTTGATCATTTTAGTTTTCTAGTTTATTTTACTGTATTTAGATAGGTCTGACCTACATCTTTTAGCTTGAATCTATCAGTTTATTGCATATTTACATTTGGATTTTGATTTTGCTAACCTTGTTGGTCTAACAAGTTGTGTTTGTAGGTACTATCATTGCTTGAAATTTGCTAAAAATGCATGTCAAAGAGGGCTACTAAGAGTTTTTGTAGGGCTGCCCAAGCATAAAAACAAAAAAAAAAATCTTGCTTGTTTATTTGTTTTCCTTTCAAGTGTGGCATTCACTAATTATATTAGGAATCTTTAAAACCTTGTGAAAGAGATTTTGAGGTGGTAGGAGAAGTATGCTCTTCACCTTTAGGTGAATCAGAAAATCTTGACCCATCTTAAGGTTTTGGAAGTAAGGGAGTAATTGAATCTCTTTGCTTGGTGTGTTTGGGAGAAGTTTTTGAGATAGGGGAGTATGCTCTTCACCCTTGAGGTGAATCAAAAACCTTGAACCTCATAAATTATCCATTTTTGTTTAGTTTAGGAATCTTTTAGCGGGCCTGCTCTTGAACAATCAAGAGGAACGACTCAAGTGGGGACAACCTTGTCATCATTTTCCTTGGTGGCAAGTGATTCCAACTCACTATAATCTCAAGGCTATCAAGGACACCAAAAACCTTGGTAGACATAACACTTATCTTTGTTTGGTGTGAGTAGCTCAGGGGATTGTGACCATGAGGAAAACATTGAACAAGAATGCTTAAGGTACTCTTGAGGCTGCAAGGTCCTAGTCCTTTATGAGGAGCAAGAGGGGTGTTGTGAATGGAAATTCTTATTAAGAACCATTAGATAGAAGCCACCTTGTTTAGCCGCTTATCTTCTTAGTGCAAGGATTGATCCAAGTGGTTTACCCGGATCACCTTAAGATACTCACCATATGTGTCTCTTTGGTTGTGTCCTTTGACACTTCCACGACAAAGCCAACATCTCTTGTGGGTAACCACTTGGTGTGAGGCAAGGGGACATCAAGTTGTGGGCTAAGTTGGTAAGTATTGAGCCTTGACTTTTTAGGATAAATTTGCTTGAATTATCTTCGGTTGTGTGATACCAGTGCAAATGTTCTTACATACAAACAATCGGTAGCATTCATAGGGTGCTTTTTCAATTCTGATATCACAAGTGTTTGTCTTGGCAAGGTTGCTTTTGCCCTTGTTTCAAGTGTTTGAGACATGTTTGATCCCTCACTGTTTGCAAACCTGCCAAAATTTTGCTGATATTGTGACTGAAATTGAAAACATCAACCCTCAGACTAAAAATTTTGACCAAGCAGACCCAAAAATGCAAATTTTACACAATTCTGGTCAAGAGTTGAACAATTATGCAATAGTATCGCACTCTGTAAAGTGAAATATCGTGCGATACTTCGTGCTTGCTAAAAATATCGCCTGCTTTGAAGAGAAATATCGCGCGATAGTTGGCCCTTGACGGACTATCGCCCGACCTACCTGGAGTATATCGCCCGCCAGTACTGAGGTATATCACTCGGCATCGTGCGAAGTATCACGCGGTTATAGGTATATCACCCCAGTAGCCTGGAGTATATCGCCTGGTTAATTTCTATCGTGCTTATAATTTGGTCAGTTTCAGTCGCTGTTAATCAGGTTAGGTCTTAGAGTAGGCTTCTTGCCCTGACGTTTGAGACCTGTCTTGACTCTAAATTTCTAGTTTTTAGTCCTCCGGGATAGCATCATTTGATTTACGAAATCACTTTGGAATAATTGTCAAGTTAGAAGGTCATTTTTGGTGCCAAGGTTCGTCTCTAAGATTGTTAGCTACATTCTTGAAAAATTTTAGTGCTCTTATTGTCCAAATCGCTTTCATTTAAATCTCGATTTCAATTATATTTTGGCCTAGTCCAACCTCCTGGTTCAAAAGTGCAAGGGTAGTCACCCTTTGATTTGAAGCACCTCTTTGACAGTGTTGGTAAAGCCCTTTTTCTATTTTCTCATTTCTCTTTGGACAATAAAGGACTTTGATTATCCTAGTTTGGCGCTGACACTTTGAGAGGTCACCTTATCATTGAGAGTATCTTTCTTTCATGTCAGTTATGACAAGGTACCAAGTCAATCAAGGGAAGTGACCCCCTGTTGCCTTTAGCCAGTTACCACCCGTCAAGACTCGTCAACAACATAAGGGAAAAGGACCCCTTTTTGATCAATCTTCTAAGAGTGAATCTAAGGTTTGTTTTAATCCGGGAGCTAATCCTAGTGAAGTGAGCACCTCTTTTGTACCACTTTCATCAAGTATGGACATGAGTTACACTTTCACTCGACAACAAAGAGAAGCCATGAATCAAACTCTTGAGGATATCTTCCAACGACATAGAAGAGAGTATGGTGGTTCTTCTCATGCTAGTCCACCCGGGTCACCTCCCAACAACGCGAGGTATTTTGATGCTCACCAACGAGCTGAGAGACATCATAAGCAAGCTCACTCAGATTCAGGGTCACAACATGAAGACCAGAACAACGAATCTAGTGATCACCACATAAACGCAGCTAATGCTATAAGGCATTCGAGGCCATCCTCCCCACTTAAAGACACCTCTTGATATGTAAATACAAGATTGAGAAGCATTGAGAGAGAGAAGCAAGCCTATTTGGATGAACAAGCTGCTAAAAAAGAAAAATTCAGACAACTAGAAGAAGAGGAACGTGCGTTGTTGGATATAAAGAAAAGAGTCGCCCAAGAAGAAGAAGATAGACTCTACGCACAACAACTCCAAAGTTGATTTAATGGGAGGGGAACCAATGGTGGGACCAACTCACCCCCATCTACCCCTTCACCAAGTCCTAGAAGGAGATCAAGGACACCCTCACGATCCCTAAGTCCTAGAGGAAGAAGGGTTTCAAGATATGACCATCATAGGAGACAGTTGTCTCATAGACATTCAAAGCAACCCTCCCAATGAGTACATCATGGTTCACAACATGGAGGAAGTTATGCTAAATTTGATCATATGGATTTCATGACTATGCAACAAGAACCATCCTTTCAAGCATATGTGGAGCAATATGTGGAACAAAACAAAGATCAATTCTTGGAAAGTCTTATTAACAAAGGCGCTAAAGTTTCATATAATTTTGATGTTCACCAAAAGATCAAGAAATAGAGCCCTTCAACTGATGAGGTGATCTTACAAATGCAAAAGGATATAGACAGGATGAAGGCTCCCAAGAGCACGTTTCATTTGGACTCCATATGTCCTAACCCCATTGACAAAAGTGTGCTGATGGTAGAATTCCCTAAGAAAGTTGAATTCCCAACATATGACAAATATGATGGCACTGGTGACCCTCACGACCATGTTCGACAGTTCTACATAATGAGCTTTTCCTTTCACCATGAAGACTCCTACTTGATGAGATTATTTCCAAGGAGTTTAAAAGGTCAAGCCATGGAGTGGTTCACCAACCTTTCCCCTCCAGTAAAGACATTTAAAAAACTTGTCCAAAGGTTTGTTCAGCATTTTTCTTACAACTTATCAAGGTCGGTCACAATGCTTGATTTGTGCAAACTCAAGCAAAATCAAGGGGAATCTTTTGTCACATTTTTACAATGATGGAGGCGATTGTGTTCAAAATACCCAAGGACAATTCCTGAGGAGGAGAGAGTTGATATCATTGTGAGCAATCTAATACCAGAACTGAGATATGAAGTCAAGAAAATCTCGTTTAATTCCTTTGATACTATGGTAGAGGTGGCATGTCGCATTGAGGATGTCCTAAAGGAACAAGGAATTTTGGCTAAACCAACAAATAACAACAATAGACAAAATAACTATACTAATGGTAACAAGGACAAAAGGAACTCCTATTGGAACAAAAACAAGCAAGTGGTCAACGACGGAGTTGTTGACTCATCTCAACCCAAAAATGAAGGAGTTCTTAACCTCTCTCATGTAGTTCAAGCTATGAAGTTGCAAATGTCTTCAACACAACAAGACAAACCTAAGTATCAAAGGAGATCTAAAATGGAAAAGAGATAATTTACCAAATTGGGAGAATCTTATGCAGATGTTTTTAAGACATTAGTTGCTCATAATTTGGCACACCCATAGGATCCTACAAAACATCGTATACCGAATCCTTTACCTTATTGGTGGGATGCGAAGGCTTTTTGCGTTTTCCATAATGGGATTGGACATGACATAGAAAATTGTTTTAAACTCAAGCATCTTGTCCAAGACCTTATTGAAAAAGGACAATTACAAGTTGATGGTTTAACCACTAATATGGATCATAAAGCCTTTAAAGAGCCCTTGCCTAAATATGAGAAAGGAGAGAATTCTAACAATAAGAATGGCAAGGCGGCTATCAACTACACCTACACAAATGCGGAGAATGTTATTAACATGCTTGAAGTTGTGAATGATAGTGTCAACATGGTGAGAGGGAAAGATCCTTATGGACATAATGAGGACTCAACTCCTATGACTGATGAAAGACCCGCTGTGGTGATAAGAGGTCCTCACTCACAAAGAATGCCCCAATCCCTCAATGCTGTCACTAGGGGTCACGCTCAAACTCCCATTATTATCAGAGGTCCTAGCACTAGCAAGTCTAAGCAGCCCATGTCCAAAGGCGTTCCTCCCAAATCTGTCATTGGTCCTGATTCTAATTATAATCTTATTAACCAATTACAACGTACACCAGCGCATATATCCATTTTTGAGTTTTTAGAATTGTCCCCTAAGCTTAAGCATGTCCTTGAAGACACTTTGCGAGCAGCTAGCATCCCTAACAACTTAGATATTGATCAATTCTAGAATATGGTCAACCATTTGGCTAGCCCTCATTACCTCACCTTCTCAGAAGAAGATGACAAATCCATCAGTCACCCACATAACTTGGCCTTACACATCAAAGTCATGATTCATAAAACCCGTGTCAGGCGTGTACTGATAGATGGGGGTGCGGGGCTCAATATTTGTACCATGAGTTTGTTGCTGGATCTAGGATATTCTAAGAACATCATTGACACAAGGAAAAAGATCACGATCAAAGCATATGATGAAGCAGAAAGAAGTTCTAAGGGATTGGCCGTTTTGCCTATTCGTATTGGTCCAGTAGAAAAGGATATCTTATTTCAAATTGTTGATGTTGGACCTTTAGCCTACAACATTTTGCTAGGTAGGCCATGGATTCACGAAATGCAAGCAGTCCCATCAACGTATCACTAGTGTGTTAAGTTTCCCCATAACGGTGTAGAAATTTGCATCCCTGGAGATAGTGCTTTGTCAGTTAATAACATTTCTGTTGGATCACATGTACCTTTGAATAGGGAAGCTGACAGTCCTAGTAGTTCACTTGAACAATGCAAGCAGAAGTTTAGGACCCTAGATCTTGGGATGGGAGATTATAAAATTGATTCTTTTACAAACATGCCAATCTCTCCTAGGTCTTATGGGAGACCATCACCAAATATGAAACCTTCGTCATCAGCAATGACATTATTTGGAAAATTTGTTGAGTCTTCGGTTCCTATTCAGGAAGAAAAGGAGGAAGTTGTCGTAAGGGACTGGATCTATCACGAGGAAAAATATAAACACAACAAGAACTTTGCTCCTTCACTTGAAGCTTATGGGAGAGGGTATACAATGGTTAAGAATATGGGTTATCCTGGATATGGTCCCCTTAGCCATAGGCTAGATGCTAAAGCTGAGCCTCTTGATCATGCTCTTTTTGGATGAAAGAATAAGTCCACGGTTGGCTTAGGTTTTGAAAACAAGAAGAAGAAAGGTGTCCCTATCCCAGCTGTGACAGACAGTGACAGTGACTCAGACTATTTGCCTGATCTTTCTAATCAACAAAATGTGTCTGATGATTGGGTGCCCTCAACAAATCTCCTTTGGGGAGATTCCACAGATTTGATACTTGACAGTCCTACTATCCCAGCTACGACGGATAGTGACTATATGACTGCTAGATCGACAATGGAAAGTGTTGCTATCCTAGCTACGACGGATAGTACCAATGCTAGCACTAGAGAGGGGGAAACCCTTCCTAACCTTGAGGCTTCTACATCACGAGGCCCAAATGATGACTCAGACATAGACTCCCATGAATATGAATGGGACTCACTTTCAGATGCAACAGTTGATTTGGACATAGATATTGTCCATGCTTATAGTACCCAACCCAATGCGGCCAACGAGCTTAGTGTAGGACTAGAGGATTGCACTCCTCAAATTGCCTTAGTGGATGACGCTTCGTTTGGTAGGACGAATCCTAGTTCGGGTATCCTAGGAGAAGACTTGATGAATCCCGATTGTATGGTCACCAGAGATGACACCTTTCGCATAAATAACATTGAACCAGTCATTGACCTACCTCTTGTTGACTTTGACCTAATTGACTGGTCTTAGTGCCATCAAGAGCCTATATTCCTCACTTTTCAGAATGATTACAAAATTGCCTACTATCTGAATGCTCTTGAACCCGTGGCTTCTTCCACCAGTGAACCAACAACCAGCATGACAGAGCCTGATATTAAGTACCTCAGTCTAAAAATAAAAGAGAGAAAAAAAGAAAAAAAGAAAAATAGGTCTGATGGTGAAAACCACTTTGTGGCGGTATCAGAGCCAAAAATAGTAAAAAGAAATGACGTATCCAAGGGTGAAAACCTCTTTGAGGTGCCTAAGGATGGGGTACTTAATAACTTGCCGAGTTATTTCCAGGATAGATCATTAGTATTGATTGAGCCAACAAAGCCAGTCAATTTGAACACAGAAGAAACTCCTCAAATAGTCCATCTTGCTCAGTCTTTATCAGAAGAAGAGACCAAGGCATATGTACAGTTCTTACAAAAGAAGAAAATTAATTTTGCATGGACCTATTCAGACATGCCAAGGCTTGACACAAATCTTATAATGCATCACTTATCCATAGCTCCAGGCGTCAAACTAGTGAAACAGAGACTCAGAAAAATGCATCCACATGTAGCTCTCCTTGTCAAAGCGGAATTAGAAAAAATTTTGAGAGCTGGATTCATTAGAGCCATTGATTCTGCAGAATGGGTCTCAAACATAGTACCAGTTTCCAAACATGATGGGTCCATTCGTGTATGCACAGATTTTAGAGATTTAAACAAAGCATGCCCAAAGGATGATTTTCCACTTCCAAACATTGACATGATAGTGGACATGACAGTGGGCTATGACATATACTCTCTAATGGATGGTTTCTTAGGATATAATCAAATCAAAATAGCTCCCGAAGACCAAGAGAAAACAGCATTCACATGTGCATGGGGAACCTATGGCTGAAATTTCATGCCATTTGGATTAAAGAATGCAGGAGCAACCTACCAAAGAGCTATGACCACTATCTTTCATGATATGATGCACAAAAACATGGAAGATTATGTGGATGATACCCTGGCAAAATCAAGAAAACGGGACACACACCTCGATGATCTGGAAGTAATTCTAGATCACATGGAATAGTTTCAACTCAGATTGAATCCAAAGAAGTGCGCATTTGGTGTCACCTCAGGAAAACTTTTAGGATTCATAATAACAGCAAAAGGTATCAAAGTTGATCCCGAAAAGGTCCAAGCAATTCTAGATATGCCACCTCCTCAAAATATCAGCCAAATGAGAAGTCTTCAGGGATGTCTTCAATCAATTAAGAGGTTTATTTCTCAGCTTGTAGATAGAGCGCAACCCTTTAACAAGACATTACATAAGGGTGCTTCTTGTGTTTGGAACGAGGATTGTCAAAAGAGCCTAGATCAGATCAAACAATACTTGGCTAATCCTCCGATCCTAATGCCTCCTATTCCAGGGAAACCATTGATCCTATATATTTCAGCTACATACACTTCCTTAGGGGCATTGTTGGCTCAATCAGATGATACTGGGAAAGAACGGGCCATATACTATATCAGCCGTACTCTAGTCTCCTATGAGATCAATTACAATAACATTGAGAAGTCTTGTCTTGCAGTGGTGTTTGCTTCTCAAAAGTTGCGACACTATATGCTTGCTCATACCATACATATGGTTGCAAAAATTGATCCTCTTAAGTACTTGCTTAGTAAGGCTGCCCTCACGGGTAGACTTGCTAAATGGATGATGGTCCTAACTGAATTTGACATAGAGTACGTTGAAAGGAAGGCCATAAAAGGGCAAGCTATTGCTGACCAATTAGCTGATTTCCCAATTCAGGATAGTATGCCGGTCCAAGTGGAATTCCCAGACAAACACATCTTGTATACGACTCCTCGCACTTGGACAATGTTCTTTGATGGTTCCCGCATGCAAAATGGATCAGGTGCTAGAGTACTATTTGTTTCTCCACATGGGTACAATATTCCAAAGTCTTACAAACTTTTATTCCCATGCACTAATAATATTGCTGAATATGAAGCTTTAACCAATGGCTTGAGAATGGCTATAGAATGGAACACCACAGAGTTACATGTCTTTGGGGATTCCCAGTTAATCATCAACCAGGTCAATGAGGAGTATCAAACCAAGGATGATAAATTGATACCCTACAAAAAGATGGTTGATTCTTTGAGACGCTATTTCACCTTTGTGACATTTCAACAGATCCCTAGGACAGAGAACAAAGCTACAGATGCCATGGCCACATTATCTTCCCTTTTTCAGTTGGAGACACATGAATCCAGATTTGAATTCCTGGTGGAAGAGCTACACCATCCCATCTTTGACTCGTCTGAAAGCCATGTCATTTGTACCATTGTCACACACAAGTCTTCCGGATATGGTGCTATCTATTCATATCTTCGTGATGGCATCATCCCCGATACATTCAACCGCTCTGAACGCTGAAACCTCATTCATAATGCCTCTCGCCACACCCTCATCTCTGGTGATTTATATAGGAGGGGTTTAGATGGAACGCTCCTTAGGTGCTTGGAAAAGGAGGAATCCAACCAAGAATTAGTTGACATCCATGAGGGCATTTACGGTGGACATTCTAATGGTCTTGCCATGGCCCGAAGGTTGCTTAGGGCAGGATATTATTGGCCCACAATGCAGATAGATGCAGTTGCCTTTGCTAAGTCATGTGAAAAATGTCAGAAATATGGAAACCTGATTCATGCTCCAGGTAGGGAGCTGATCCCTTCTATTTCTCATTGGCCATTTCAGCGCTGGGCCTTTGATCTGGTTGGGCAGATTCATCCCAACTCATCAGGTGGACATAAGTTCATTATTACTGCCACTGACTACTTCACAAAATGGGTGGAAGCTGTGCCACTTTCTGTCGCTTCAGGGAAGACTATCTCTTTGTTCATCTTGAATCATATTATTTGCCGATTTGGAGTGCCTTCTGAGATTATCACTAATAACGGAGTTCAATTCAAGAACAAAGACCTAAAGCATTTATGCAAAAAGTTTAAAATCAAGCAACATTGGTCCTCCATCTATTTTCCACAGGGAAATGGACAGGCAGAAGCCTCTAACAAAACCATTCTTAAGATTTTTCATAGGACAGTGCACAAGAATGGTAGGGATTGGCACTTACAAATCAATCCAGCACTATGGGCTTACAGAACAAGCATTCGCACACCTACAGGAGCCACTCCTTTTTCTCTCACCTATGGTGCTGAAGCGGTATTTCCTTTAGAAGTTGAGATACCATCACTTAGAGTCTCACTCAAAGGTTTGATTATAGATGAGGATTACCGCGCCATGAGGTTACAGGAACTAGAACTTTTAGATGAGAAGCGCAAGGCTTCCTTTGATCATATGAGAGTGTATCAGAAGCGTATGTCCAAAGCATTCAACAAGAAGGTTCGCCCTAGAGAATTTCAAATAGGTGATTTTGTTTTGCGAGAGAACCCTAAGAACCAACAGAATAGAGAACAAAAGGGCAAGTTTGAACCTAATTGGCTTGGACCATATGTCATCACAGCTGCTTTTGGTACCGGTGCGTATTTACTGTCAGATCTCGATGGAGAACAACTCCCTGATCCCATCAACATTGTGTACCTCAAAAAGTTCTATCCTTGATGCCCATTCTGTCTAGGGGCATCCCTTGTACATATTTTATGATCCTGAAAAAATACCCAAAAAAATTGATATATGATGCTGAAAAAATTCTAAAAAGTATAAAAAGTCTTGAAAAAATAGAAAAAAAATCAAAAATTCAAAAATTCAAAAATTCAAAAAAAAAAAAAAGTGCCTTGGTGAAAACCTGGAAACAGGCACCTTGGTAGCGAAAATGAAAAAATGAAAAAAGATTCCAAGTGGTGAAAATCTAGAAACAGGCACTACTTGAGGCCTTTACACTCCTATTTGTTAGCATGCGTCCTCGACACTGAGCCTTTCCCTCATGCCTTGACCTTATTTGGCTTAGTCTGGAATTGGTCTTTGTCTTTGTCTAGGGGGCATAACTGTTAGCATTGGTCTTTTAGGTGCGTTTATCTCTTGGGGCATTTCACAACAGGTGTTTTTCAACACCACCCCAAACAGTATTTTTCAACACTACCCTTGCATCGAGTGTTTCTTAACACTTATCAGGTGTCTTACCCAATAGTCTTGTATGATGTGATATTTCTCACTAAGTAGATATGATACTCAGAGTTTGACTCTATGACCAACACACACGCATTTAAACTATCAACTCGTTGAGATATGTTGACTTTATTTTTTTGTGTGCTGTCTATGAGGATTTCTTTGATGAGTGGTCTCTCCCTGAGAAGTTTTCGATGATGCATAGCTAGAAGACTGAGGGTATGAGAACATGTTTTATTTCTTTATCTACTTGTGGGTATATTTTGTTGATCCTAACTATCATGAGCCTTTATGCTGGTCTTACTTGACACTATGGATTGACAAGGTATTATCCTTGACTGTTTTGCAAGTGCATGCTTATAGCTATCCTGACTTTCATGTGTCTTGATACAAGCATAATCTTGCCATAACAAACTTAGGTAATCTCACTGCACTAGTCATCTTGACCTACATGTCTTTGTTGCCTAGGTGGGATTTCCACATTTCCATCTGATAAAGATCATATTCATATCCACATAGTTATGCTAGTGTGCATTGTATGATCTTACGACGCTACCAATAACGCTTGATGATGATAATTAGATGTCTATAAGCGTTGTGACCTTGCAAGTCAACCACTTTTTCATAGTAGCTTGCATTTTTAGGGTCATGATAGTCTAGTTTTGCATTTCTTGCATATGGAGAGAGCTCTCCTTTTTATCTTACATGGACCTGTCAATCGACTGTGCTCACCTTTCCTTCTTCTTGATCATGTCTTTCACTCCTTGTTCTTTTCATCTCGAACCTGTTCCTATTCATCACAAGGGGTTAATCATATCATCATATCAAAACTATCATTTTCAAGAAACACGAGTCTATATCATACACATGAGAATTAAACATACATCTATGAGAGAGAACATACATAAGCATGTACATAAGTATTTTTGAGTAAAATGACAAGACAATATACATAAACTGATACATCCATCACAAGAGAGACATAAACACATGATACAATCAAACATCCAGTCAATATATACATCAATGCCATGATACAATATACAAATGGGATCCCATAATCTGGATCTATGTCTCAAGATATGTATAAACATCTATCAACCTAACCCTAGGACTCGCTACCACCCTCGTGAGGAGCTCGTGGTGGTGGAGGAGGCATGGCTCTCCTATCAAGTACCACATCTGATACCCCTGCCCTCTGAGAATATGATGGTGCTCTCTTACCCTCTAGAATGGCTTGCAGGTAGATTCCATGATAATATGCTGCTCTCGCTGACTCTCGTCAGAGCTCTAGCGCATCTGCCTGTGCCATCACCTCACGGCGTGCTATCTGTGCCCTGAGATCGACTATCTGCTGATCTCACTCCGCTCTTAGATCTAGTAACTACTGATCTCGCACTGCTATAGTAATCCAGAGCTGCTATATCTCTACCTCCTGAGCATGTATCTAGGCTCTCAAATTGTCTCCACCCGCAGGCTGATCCTGCTGTGCCTCTGCCTGCCGATGAGTTAGTCTGGCCTCATCCTCTGGCGTCGATGATCTCTATCCCCGTGACCATTTTTGGCCACTTGATCTTGATCCCTCTCCTCTCTCCATCCTCCTCCCTCTCCCCCTCCCACCATCTCCTCCATTCCCTCCGTCCCCTCCGTCCCCTCCGTCTCCCCTGTCATCCCCTCTGTCTCCTCCCTATGCTGGTACCTGTGCATCCGGTATCGTAAACCGAGGGAATGGCACCCTCTGCCACTCTGTCCTGTATGTTGCATCAGCCCCCGCATCTGCCACATCTGGAAAATACTCCCAGGGCTCACTCCTGATACTCATTGTCTCTGTGACAGCCTGCTGATAGTCCAACATGGGTAGCCACCCATGACCCTCCTCATCCCTAGCCCTGACATATGTAGTAGTCTCTGTCGAGACTCGCTGCTGCTTCCCAAACTTCCGCCACACCCAAGTGATATAAAATCTCTCCACTATCTCAGCATATCGACCTATCAGTGGCCGAGTGCACATCATGTAGCTTAGCTCATTGGCTGCATCTCCCCAGACCTCCACCTCCCTGTATGGCCTCCATGTGAAAGAGGCTATCTCATCTAGAATCCTCCTGTAATATGTCACATCCCCAGTATGGGCATGTGATATGAATCCTAGGTACCTGTAGATAAAGGGGTACCTCCTCTCCCTCGGCTGAACTCTGGGGCACACCACAGCGATGTGCTCCCAAGCCCACACTTGTGCTAGGATGGCACCGCACGCCCATGTCCAACCATCTCTGTAGACGATCTCATGTAACTCGTGATACATCTCTGCCAATATGGCAGGACCCCATGCCATCCGATGAGGCCTGCCTACCAAATCCACCAGTATTCTCGCCCATCCAAGCGGGAAACCCTTCTGACTGTGGTCAGTCATCAGGATCTGAGAGATGATAGATGCCACTATGCATGGCACTGGATAATCTCTGCCGAAGTCATCTATCAGCCTCTCCCAACTGACATGCCTGTCCAGAATAGTAACATCATGGAACATCTCCTGGATCAGTCGGCGCCCCTCAGTAGCATCCTGATCATAGTACACCTGTGCCAACAAACAAATCATGTCAGTTTTCATCATATGGAAATATTACATTTATGATTATATTTCAAAACATGATTATACTCACAGGCTCGCCATGGCATGGCACTCGTAGAATCCTGTAGACATCCTCCAGAGTAATGGATGCCTCTCCGGTAGGCAGGTGGAAGGTGTTGTGCTCACTATGCCATCTCTCGGCAAAAGCAGTCAACAACCCATGGTCAACCTTGATATATGGGAACCTCAACAAATACCGGAATCCCATGGCCCTAATATCGGCATTGCCCAGATCATCCAGATCTCGGACACACCGCAACCCAGTCACCTTCGGTGCTCTAATGACCAGCGTCGAAAAGACCTCCTGCAAGCCAAAAACCAAGCCAGTTGTTAGCACATATCATGACGGATGTCTAAAAATCAGTATACAACATCTCTAAAATGTAACATTGTCTGGACCCATGTCATTTTTGCTAAAAAATGCATCAAAAATCAAATTTTTAAACTGGGCGATATTCTTTTTTGGAGAAGTATCGCGTGATACTTCTCCCTATAGCGGGGTGATATACCTTATGCCGCATGATACTTCACCCAGTATCATACGATCTTTCACCCAGTATCGTGCGATACTGGTGTCTTAGGTCACGTGATTCTTTGGGGACCCGTGAAGTATCACGCGACACTTCTCCCCAAAGGGCGCGATACTTCTAAAGTATCGCGCGATAGTTCGCCCAACTTTAAAAATTTGAAATTTTAAAAATTTGAAAAATGTGTTAAAAAGGTATTAAATGCGCAAAATGACTCAAAAAGCTCGAGTTTTTCGAAAACATACCGGGGCAGGATAGTGTGGTGGCCGGTTGTGCAATCGGGCGCGCTCGAATCGATGCCTGTGGATGGGAACTCCTGCTTGCTGGGCCATTTTCTCTCTCTAAAGTTCTGAAAATTCTCAAATCACTAAAAGACAAATGATCTTGAAAATGACATTTTAACCCCTTTTATAGCCTTTTGACTTTTTGACCTAATTTTCAAAACACCTCGGAATTGCACAAAAATCGCACCCCTAGCTAATTTCAGCATCCTGGATCCATTTTCGGACCCGAAACCAAAATTTGAGGTCATCTTGATAGTCAAAATCATATTTCAAAATCTTCCCTTCTTCTGCGCACTTGGCTACATCTTTTGAGGCCTAATTCTTTGATCTTTGTTGGAGCATCATCCTTTCTTCATTTCCATGTCTTCCAAACTTCTAGTCTTTCATTCATCTTCATTCAATTCACTCCTTTCTCACGTTTGACTGCATCTTTCTCAGTCAGACTGGGGCATGTTTTAATGGTTAACCTATTGACCTTTACATTCGATTGTGATTTCCTTCTGATTTGATAAAATCCTTATCAATTCGCTGTTCTCCTCTCTACCTGATTTCAATTTTGATTCTGAGGGGGCAGTACCTATGGGATTCTCATCCCCAATTGCTTGATTCTCTTGATTCAGACATCTTTTGTGAGCTTTTGCTCAAAATTTGAGATCCTTATCTCTTACTTTGAATATGATCCCGAATCGACCTCATGTTCAAAGACCTTTGTTTATGCTTTGTCCGGATATGATCCCGAATCGACCTCACATCTGAGTTGTTTTATGATCCCAAATCGATCTCACATTACAACTTCATTCTTTGACTACATGTGTTCCCAAATCGATCACACATTAGTCAAAGAGGGGCAAATGTATGCACCCTAAAATGGTCGCCTAGACTTTGGGCCCCATTTATTTGATTTATCAATCCTAAATCATTTTTATCAATAATCAATATTCTCAACATTATCAATTTCTTGATCAAATCTTAATTTCGATCATATATTGGATTTTATCCTATGGGCTAAACATTTATCCTAAGTCTTTATTTATTTAAAAGGAATATTTCCTCCCCTTTTAATAAATAAAAAGCCCCACCTTTTCCTCTTATCCTAAGTTGCACAAATAAAGCATTATTCATATTTTATAAAAAAGAGAAAAACACTTTTTGTCTCATATGGACATAAAGTCAACTCTTATTTTCCTATTGGAGGATACTTGTGCACATGGATTGCTCCTCTTTCAAGCTCCACCACTGATTAAGACTTTTTGCCTCTTAATCTCAATGGTCCATTTCTTTGCATTTCTTATAAAAGGAGAGCTCTCTCCTTCATTTGCATACCATGTTTTTATGCTAATGTTATGCTGCAGGTTTTAGGTGCATTTGGAGCTTTTGAAGATGTTGGAGACTTGCTTCATTTCATTACATCATTTAGTTGCATATTTCCTTTGCTTAGTTTGCATGATCATGGCATGTTAGCTCAATTTCCTTTTATGCAATAGAATAACTCACATAGTCTAAATAGGAGGCTTTGTAACACTTGTTATTTCCTTTCATAGATTAGTTGCATTGTGCTTTCCTTTCATAGGTTAGACTGCATTGCATTGCATATTTGATTCTTGGAGATATTGGCATTGTTGCCCTTATCTTCATTTGAATCTCTCATTGTATGGTTGACTAAGAAGGTCACAAGCTTGTAGCTCTAACTGAGAGCAATTTTCAATCTTGCAACTCCATGCATAAAGAGCTATGGATCGATTTGTGAGGGCTCATTCTTGAGTTACCTTGCATGTAAGGATTCATAGAAGTGCACCATTTTAGTGTGTACAATACCCACCTATAGCTTAAAATCCCAAAGAGAAGAAGGATTATAAATCCTTAATACCTTAGTGTTTACTATTGTTGATGCATCTATTGGGACTGCTAGAGTTATAAATCAGAGTTTTCTGATTAAGTTTTGACCATCTGCAATTTTGAGCACTAACAAAACCAATATCTCATAAATATAAATCTTAATAATAAAAAAATGCTATTAATAAAAATTTACTAATAAAATTAATATAATAAATGCTAATAAATTTTAAAATAAAATTATATTTATGATCTTAATAATAAATAAATTCTAATGCATTTGACTTGCTTCAATCCCATGTTCATCTCAAGTTGATCTGCAATAGATATGTTAGGCCAGAGCTTCTGTAGGGCATGAAAATCTCTATAGCCTTGTAGAAGTATGATTTGTGGGGTAGAGCCGCGCTAATTGGTGATCTCTTTCATCATCATTCAATTCTCCACAATCATGGGGTATACATGGTTTTGGAAAGTATTTAAAAAGGGCTAGAATAGAAATCTTTTTGGCCAATTAAATTAGCTCTGCAATAGTATGGGTACTTCTTGTCAAAAGAGTGTGTGAATAATGTTCACCAAGTTGTCTTTGCTTTACTAGACTTTTTGGAGCAAGATTCAACCGTGCCTCCCTTCTTTTAGCTTCCCCTACATCTGACACTTCCAGCTGCTTCTCAATTCCTACTTGATCTCAACCTTCAGTTGGGCTCCATTGACACTTCCCTTGCTTTTATGGAAGGCTAATGATATGATCATTATTTTGGAAGCTTTTCTCTATTTTTGTTTTTTGCTTTTGATATGTGTGCAGGTGTTCCACTCGCAATGTACCTATAGTTGCTTCATATGATTACCCTTGGCTTGATCTGGGAATCATATGTACAACTTTGAAGACTCCTCTTTCTCAGGCAGTGAGCTCGTCAAAAGTTTTTTGACACCCCATTTTAATACATTGATGACCTTCTCCTCTCTTATTCTTCTACTATCACCAGGGGGGTAAATGTGTCTATTTTCCTATGTTATCAGAATTTATATGTGCCCATTGGGCTAATCATTGTAATTAGTTTAGGCTTTCCTATGTTCTTGGGAAATTATACTTGCCCATGGGTCCTATCTTTTGTATTTGTTTTAGGTAAAATCTTTATAATTCCTAATACTTGGGAATGTTGTATTTAGGGATTTTGGTTATGAGGCTTTTTATCTCACCTAGCCATTATCCCTTTTTTTGTTTTCTTGATGGGCTAATGAACGGAGTTTTTCTTCTGGCTCTTTTCTCCGGGAGTTCCTTATTTTAGAGCCAGTTTATGTAAAAAACTTATATTATAATATATTAAGTGGCATTGCCACCTTTTAAAAAATAAAATAAATAAATAAATTTGATTAATAAAAAAAATTGTAATAAAATTAATATAATAAATGCTAATAAACTTAAAATAAGATCTTGTTTTATGTTTTGTACTTAATATAGTTGATACTATGATGTTCTTAGGTCGAGGCTTGGCCTCTCTCAGTACTAGTCGATGTTATTTATTTTGAGCCCCTTATAGTTAATACAAAAATAAGAGTTATACTATAATTAATAAATAAATTAGATCAATATATTATATGTTAATAATACTTAAAAATATAAAAGTTGATACTATTAATAATATAATTAATAAATAAAATTAGAACATATTAATATGCATAAAATATATATATAAACAAAAAATAATACATACAAAATCTTTTTAGTATAATAATAAACTTTTGATGTAAAATATTTTTGACATAAAAAATAATTCTATCATTCTGATATAAAAACATTGAGATATAATACCTCTTGCACAACTCTATCCATAGTTTTTTTGAAGACACGGAGCCACCCAAAGGTTCTGTTATTTGGAACGGTCTCCTCGGTGCCAAGGAGCTGGCTAAATCCAGAGCCAAGTGGAAATTAGGTAATGGATATTCTATCAATTTTTGGAAGGACAACTGGCTTAAGATGGGCAGCTTGAGAACCATTGACACTTTTAACACCTGGAGCCAAGCCTTCTCTCAAACCTTCAGTACGCAGGTCTGCAATTATAGAAGGAATGATAAGTGGGTGGATCTCACCCAGATCTCCCAAGACTTAGCTCCTTTGATGACAACTCTTAATGTGATCTCCCTTTCTCCCAAGCAAGACAAGATTATCTAGGAGGACTCTTTGGGCAGAGATTATACAGTGGCCTCAGCCTATTCCTCGCTGACTACTCAAGTTAATGAATTTAGCCTGTTGTGTGACAAAGCTTCGATCCCTGGTCTTACACCAAAAATCAATGTCTTCTTTTGGCTCCTGCTACAGAATCATATCCTCACTGTGGACAACATCATCAAGCATGGATTCTAGTTCACCAATAGATGTGTTCTTTGTAAATGTCAAGAGGAAACTGTGGATCACCTTTTCATCCATTGCTTCTTCGCTAGTCATATCGGGCTTCTCCTCTTTTCTACCTTGAATCTTTCTTGGTGCTTCCCCCTATCTTTCAATGACCTCTTCTCCCAATGGGCCTTCAACTCGTTTGATAAAGATTCAAGCTCCTTTGTACTTGGCTCCTCCCTCATTTTTGTTTGGGGGTCTGGAAGGAGAGTAAAAATCGCATCTTCTGCGACAGCTCTACTCCTGCTAAAATTATCTTTAAAAATATCACTCATGTAGTTAAAGAAAATTTATTCTACTGTGGTAAACCTAACCCTTTTGCAGGAATTGCCCGTGCTGCTACACAGGATAAGAGAAGGAACTGTGTGTGGACTAGTCCTCCGACTGGTTGGACCAAAGCCAACTTTCACAGTGTGACGAAAGGGAACCCTGGTCAAGCTGGAAATAGAGGTATTATTAGAAATAGCTTTGGAATGGGTACGATGACTGTTAGTTTACCCCTGGTAGCTCAGATGAATCACTATGCTGAAGCCAATGCAGCCCTTCAAATTACCAAACTTGCAAAAGATCAAGGAGTCAAGTGGCTCTGGCTGGAAGGTGATTTGATGAACATCATCAATTGCCTCAACCTCTCCCACCATCCCTCTTGGTCCATAGCCAACATAATAGAGGAAACCAGAGCTATTCTCAATAGCTTTGACAAGGTGTTCATTTCCCATGCATACAGGGAAGCCAATGGTGTGGCTGATTGGTTTGCCAACTTGGCTATCAAAAAGGATGCTATCTAGATTTGGAAAAAAGGGGATGACCTTCCAATAGATGTGAATATCATACTGGAGAAGGACAGACTCTAGTGCATCGAAGGAGCAATCTTACAACCTTAGCCCTAGGTTTGGTGTCTGGGGGTGGCTGTTCCTTTTCTGCCACTCTGTGTCCATTCCTTCCTTCTGTTTATTTTCTTGGATGGCGATTTGGCTTTCTCCAGCCTAGCTTGCCCTATTCTATTATGGTCTTCTTTCCCTGGCCTCTCTGTGGCCTGCCTCTTGCTTGTTATGTCTCATTTTCCTTATTTTTTTAGTGACTTGTGGGTTTCAGGCACCCTGTAAAACCTATTTTACTTAATAAAAAACATTGGGATATAATAATTTTTTACTTTAAATACATTGCAAAATATTCTTAAAATTAATTTACTATCACTGCTTAACTTTTCAAAATATGCACTATTAAGGGAAAACATTGTGAAAAGGCCCCTTTTAAAACTTTTTTGTAAGTTGTATGCAATTTTCCACTCTTCCCTTTGTAAGTTGAAGGCAATGTAGTTTCTCTATCGGCGTTCTCTTTCTTGACATTTTAACTCTACAAGCTTAGTTTTTGAAGTTGACTTTTGTTACTCTCGATATTCCTTCCAAGCTTTGTTAGTGGCCAGGATTTTATTTTTCAAGTCACTCTTTTTGAGGTGAAGGTTTTTCCCTATTGAATTAGATTTTTTATCCTTTCTTTCCAAATCGTATCTCTACTAAGAACAAAAAAATATGAATGGTAGTGCATCCTTCTAAACTATTTTAGACCATTGATGATTCAAATCAGGTAGGGAACTTCAAATAAACAAACACCTTCGACATAAAAATATAAAAACTTTTATATAAAAATAAAAATATAATCAAATGCTTGTCAAAATAGATCTATGTTTGAATAGATGATAACTTATAAATGTTATATAAGAAGAACATGTAAATACATTAATTAAGAAGTGGAATATATAATTTTTTGTTTCAATTAAAATATCATAGCTATCTACTATAAATAGTCATCAATAGAATATTTTATTATTCGTAAGTGTACAATTACTTGGGAGGCAATATATATTCATTAAAGTATTTCATATTAATAATTTGTCATATAACAAGGTAGGCGTGGAATAAATACCTTGTATCTGTCAATGAAATGCAAAGGATTGGCAATATGTTTTAGTATTTAATTGTTGGTCCATTTGTGATGGATATAAGTTACATTTTATATGGTAATGTGTCAAGTTCATAACAACAAAATAAATTTTTGTTTTTAACTATTGGTTCATTTGTGTTAGATATAAAAGAGAAACATAACAAAGAATGATGCATAGGATTAGCAATATGTTTTAGTGTTTAATTGTTGGTCCATTTGTGATGGATATAAGTTACATTTTATATGGTAATGTGTCAAGTTCATAACAAAAAAATAGATATTTTTTTTCAACTATTGGTCCATTTGTGTTGGTTATAGAAGTGAAACATAACAAAGATTGATGGTTACTAATAGGTATTTGGTCCATTTACTTTGCATATAATATGTAGCATGTACATAACAATATGATATTTCTACTAACAACAAATGACATTTTTTTTTAACTATTGGGGATCGTTAGTTTAGGATTTCAAGATGTAGATTCTTCTAGATTAAATTGTGTAACTTTATTTTTTGTAAATTGTGTTAGATTAGGATTTGTTTGAATATTTCAATGGTCATTTTTAAGACACTTCACACTAGAGATGTGATATTTAAATGAGCTCTATAATGTCACACATCCAAACCTTAGTTGTAGATAAATAAGTGTCTATTTTACATTTTTACTTAATATAGAGGTTTAATGATTTTTTATGTAACAATTACACATTCACAAAGTTAGCCCACATGACTACTATCCCTCTCCCCTAATAATTAGATAAAAATGACAATGAAGTTCCATGTCAATTGACTTTATAGTTAATTCTATGGTTTATGAAAAATAAAAATAATTTAGTTTCTAATATGGAAAGTGCACAAAGATGGGTGACCAAAAAGTTTCTTCATAACATGTGCGGGTTTTGTAAAACTCAAAATGATGGTTTTAATTCTACATAACCCACACAGGTTATGGAAAACGTTGAATGATACTTTTTATTTTCCAAAACTCGCGTGGGTTATTCTGCACATCAAAATCCATATAGGTTTTGGCTTGGTAAGAAGGTTGGAAAATGACCCTAAGGCTTGCAAGCCTATTTTCATTCCATTTTCATCCCTTAACACATTTTTTCATCTTCCAACATGATTTCTTGACTTCTTCGTCATCGTGTATAAAATAATCAAGTGGGTATTTCTAAAATTACCACCATAATCTCATGTCTTCTCATCTCTCAAACTTTATAATTTTTTCAATTTTTGGACAACATTAACATAGTGAAATTTAATTTTCTTTACTAGTGCCTTGACAAGCGTCACAAACATATGTCTACCTTTTTTTTAATAACTTTTGATCTACTTGACCAATTGCAAAAGAAATTACATATTACTATTCTACACTCGAATCTATACACTTTAAAAAATAAATAAAAATTCATTTTCAATTTTTTTGATGCAAGTTATGCCAAGCACACGAACAAGCACTAGATTTTCAGGATGTTGTCACTTCAAAAAATCATTAAACAAAAAGTCCTTAACATAAAATTACAAAAAAATACACAACTTCTATATGTCACTCTTACCTACCATCCTACCAAATGGTTTTTCAAAATATTATATCTAACTATATCTTTTGTTGAGCACATGAAAACAACTATGTTATATATCTGAAAAAATTAGTTCAACATTTTTTCATGCATGGAGGGTTTGACCCTCTTAATCTTTTTAAAAATAAAAATAAAAATTAGTAGTTTAGAAACTAGATTCAATGTACTACAATTCTTATTCTTTACACATATTCTAATTTTGTGTGCAAGAGCATCCAATTTCTCTTTGAAGTTCAGGTTTACCCAATTTCAGAAAAAAGTGGCCACTTATACCCCCTTTTTACACACCATCTTGGTGAACTTACCCACATGTAATTCTAAATCTCAAGGTGAATGATATTTTAAGCAAGATGATATGCAGAGAAATAGAGTGATCCTCTATAGTTTCATTCATAAATATATATTGAAGTTCAAAATGATCAAGTCAATGAGGCATATTGATCATTCCAAGTAAGGCATCTTGTAGTCAATGAGGCTTTGTCAGTGACACATCTTGTAGCCAGTGAGGCTTTATCAAGGAAACATTGTATAGTTGGTGAGGAATTTCTAGTGAGGCATTTATGATTAAGATAGTGAGGAATTTTTTAAGTGTTTTTTCATCCATGCGAGGGTTTTCCACTTATTAAAAAAATGTGTTATTACTTTTTTGTGGGCTTGTGATCTATCATGTTATCATTCATATCGAATTTTTATTTCATAATATTTATGGGTAGTCACACGTGAAATAAACAAGACACTTATTAAATTAAAAATGTTGCCATGGAATTTAATGGAAATTGTCTTAACAAATTGATTCACCCCTCCCCTCTCAATGTCTTCCTCACCCCAATAGTATGCTTTAATAATCCACCACCTTCCTTAGATTAGGCTTCTTTGAAGGGGCTCCCTATATGCTACCTAGATATCCTAGTGATAAAATTATCCTAATGGAATTATGTCAAGAGATGATGAAAGTACATGGTCTAGACAATGAAAGGCACATAAATTTGGATTCAAATTCCCTCTAACTATTGGAAACTGTATTCAGTGACAAAATATCCTAAAGATAGGGATATAGAGATTTCAAAATGAAATGGGACACTTTGAAGATGTTCAAGAGAATAGAGGATTTTTATTACAAGAGAATAAAATATAAGAGAAGAAAGAGCTATACCCATGTGCATAGAGTTGAAGATATATAGAATGATTTCAAAATAAATGAAGATACAAGGAAGTTGGATTACATCAAACTTACCTAGTTGAGAAAATTAAAAATATTGATCTAGTTAACATTTTTGAAAATATGGAAAATGTTTGAGAATATCTTGGACCAACTTATGAGGAATAGAGGATTACTGACACCCCTCTTCCTAAAATTCAACGGTGATAGAAGGAATGAAATTAAATCAATAAAATATCTCAACTCCTCCTTTCCAATAAAAATACTTCGTTACAAAGAACTGGATGAAATTGTAACTTTCAAAACAAGTTTAGAGTATGATACAATGAGACATACTGGTAAATACGTCAAATTGAGAAAAAAGAATAAGAAAGATGTCTCTACTTCCAAGAAGATACATAAGTAAAATTTCACTATACGTAAAGATACAAATAAGGATTAAGAGGCAACATCCACTTAGAATAAGGAGAAAATAGAAGAGCATCTAGAGAAGGGGTTAAAAGAAACTCTAATACTATAGAAGACAAATCTATACTAGAAAGGTTTTTCTAAATGTTTCAACTCCTATCTCTATACCAACACATTCTCTTAACACAAATATAGTCTATTTATACTTTATTTGTTGATCCTATCACACCAATTGTGTCAATTTAGACTACTTTTTTAACTGCTAGCGATTCCATTTTTTATACTCCTAATGATAATATTGAGAATATGTTTGGCCCACCTTCTGCCTTCCTAAGATTTTCAAAAGTATCAACTTATATGTTTGATAAATCCATGATAGATTTTGATAATTTTATATTTGATTATTTTCAAACTATGCCAACTATAGAAACCTAATCTATGATTTTGATTTCTTCAACAATTGTAACCATAATTTTGTACCAGAATAGGTCAGAACCACCCAAAATCTAGTCACAAGTAGTAAAGGATATTTTTCTTCTCTTTCTCCATGGTAGGGATCAATAACACCTAAAAGGAAAAGAGATCCATCTCCCTAGATGAATTTTTTGCTAATGGTAAAATTGTTCTAGACAAAATCCCGAGGTTGTTAAACGAGCCAAAACTCTTTCTAGAGTAAGAATTGACCAATCAAATAAAAAGTATGTAGAAGTAGGGAAACCTCCTCCTAATAAAACTCTTGAAGACATTCAAGCTTTAGATTATATGATTAAAAGGACTAAAATTTGTCAAAAAATACATGTAAGTGCCAAAGAGGACCCCAAAAGTAGTGATGAATGTATTGATAGAGAGGTATGATAAAATTTTTTTATAAATGATCAACTTAAGCTCAAGGTATAACAACTAACTATAATGATTTTAAAGTTAAGTAAATCCTAGATAAGATAATTGAACCAATAACAACATTTATTAATAATGAGGTTATCAAAAAGACAGAGAGAATTGGCTCTCAAGAGAGAGCGGTGAATGTATGGGTTGAAATATGGTTGTCACAAGGTACTCACCTATTGAGATCTTCCATTCAAATGCTGGGAAGTACCTCAATGATGTCAAATTTGAGTTAGATCAGACACTTGACATTATATCATAGGATTTTTACTTGTAGTAAACTGATCTTGAGGATTCAAAAAATCTAAAAGGTTTCAAGTTATATTTATGTTGATTGAAAATAGGGTGATTCCTACATGGAAGAGGTACATTGAATACTAGAAAGCAATGAAGAAAAGACAAGAGGTTCTTGGAGAATAGACAAAATATTTGTAGGAGGCTTAAGAAATAGGTATTGAGAAAAGGAAAGATATTTCTTATAAGGTTAGAGAACTCCTAGATGTAAATTATTGGATAGGAACCAAGAAATGCTTTAGAAAAAATAAAAATTTAGACAAAAGATAGAATAGGAAGATTTTTCAACATCTTCCTTTGAAAATTCAATAGTTCTTTGAGTAGCTTTGGTTAACTCAAAATTCATTATGAATAAACACAAGAAGGCCTTTATTAGTGAAGAGGACTCCATCACATGAGTTTGAGCTATCTTTAACTACATAATAGGACCATATGACTTTGAAGTACAAGTTTCCTTACAAAGATCTATGAATAATATAATAAAAAAAATGTTTATGGTGAGAATATGTCACCAAACATAGTTTATTTTTCATGTTTTCCATTTATGAATTTTGTATTTTTTCTTATGAAATTTTACATGTAGTTTGTAAGAATGTAATTACATGTAAGAGTAGCACAAGTCCAAAGTCCAGTAGTACTTTGTAGTTGAATAAATCAAATTAGTTGTAACTTTCCCCTTTTTTCTCATAAGCCATCCTCTATATTTATGGGAAATTTATTTTGTAAATATTATCCTTTAGTATTGCAACAAATATTTTTTTCAATCAATAAAAGAAGCAATATTATGAATCCAATCATTGTCTTAGATCAAATTTTTATGAGATGAAATTTCTCCTATGTCTTTCTTGTCACATTATCTTAATCTAATTGAATTGTAGAGTGTTGTCGATCATTTGATTAAAAGATACTCAAAATCTTATTTTTTAGTCTTTGAGATGCATTATTGAATTTGGAAATTATGTTATGCATGTACAAACTAGAACTAATTTAGAGAATTTGAGACATTTTCATTATCAACATTTATCAAGTTTTTTTTCTATGTTGGGACATTGAGCTACTCATATAGTAAATATTTGTGCCTTCATTGATATAAGAAGTAGCAAAAGTCCTTATGCTTTTGTAGAATTTAAATGGTTAGTGAATTATTTCCCTAATTAAGGTTCAAACAAGTTTTTAAGGGACCCGATAGCTTTTACAAAAAGATTTTATTTTTGTTGGTACACTGATAGTTATTATTTTATCTAACTATTTTTTATATCACAACTATTTCTCCAATTAGTACTTTGTGGTAGATCACATTATTATCACTGAATTATATTTGAAGATTGTTGTAAAAGGGAAAATGTCTACATTGAAAAAAGAGAATAGGATGAATGTAATGCTCCGTTGATAGTTTAGTGTACATAGGCTTAGTTAAGTGGTAGTTATTTTTAGTATCAATAAGAAGGGAGACTCCTCTTTATGAATGGAAATATTTAATATCATTAGGTTGTGGCTGATATAACCATTTTGTAATCACTTGATTTAGTTGATTACAAAATATTCACCCAACAATAATCAAATAAAATGTATATAGATCAAGATGATTAACCTAGATTAAAATTAGTGAAAAATGGGTGGTATAAAAAGAAATAGATTGTAGTGATAATTACATAATTAAATGGGGTAGATAGATAGTAAATGCTAAAACTAATAATGAGCATTGAATCTAATATCACTCAAAAAATAATATTTTTTGATGAAAAGAAAAGAAATTCTCTATCCATAATTTACCTTAGGTTTAGAATAATTTTTCCACCTTTTTGTTGATTAATATTTTAAAACTACCTCATGTCAACATAATGTAAATCTATATTATAAATGATAGGTCTAATTTGGGATATTTCACAATCATAAATTCTGCTTCAGGGAATTCTCTATTATCCATTAACCATTAAGTTGGTAGCACTCAAAAACATGTTTGGATAGATTCCTATATTAGATTATTTATTTTCTCCTTGTTGCTAAAAATTAGTTAGATCAAAGTTGTGGTCACTAAAATAATTAAAGACAATACTTCAAGTTATAGAGTAAAAATGAAAATTGATTCTCTCTTTGACTGTTCTAAATTCAATGGTTCTTATAGTAAATTATCCTAAATGTAAAAAATAATGACTACCCATAGTAATTTAGGAAACATCGAATGCATTTTGAATAGCCCTCCATATAGATAAATGATGCAATGCGTGTATAAAGGTAACTCAATGTGACAATAAAATTGGCCACATCAATAATTTTTAATTTAAATATTTAGAATGTTAGGATCAATTTCATGTGTTGTGGGATCAAATCACATGTAACAATATTAATTTTGAACAAATAGGTATAAACTTGAATGTAGCTAATAGATGTATGAATGCGAATACATTGCACAAGTGCAAGATATAGATTAAGTATGCTTATATGTCTGAATAAAGATAGTATGGTGTCAAATGTAAAGAATGAAAAAGGGATGATAGATTAAAAAATTATTCAACTATACACAAATTGAACTATTTATTGATATATAATTATATTTAATCATTCTATTAAAACTGAACTCAAAATAAAATCAAAATTGTCATGCACAAATTTTAATACAACACATAAATAAATAGAGTGTAAAATTTTTATACACATAACAACAATCAATTAATGCTACCATGTCTTAATATTTTCAATACAATTAACGAAATGATGATTTCATTATAATAAAGAGGCAATAAGGATACAATCACCCTCAATTTAATGGTTGCTTTGACACCAAATAATTTAGGAGTGAAATTATCTAGAACATAAATCTGTTATAGTTGCATCATTGATAGATGGGTAAACTAAGTGAGAAGTTGATGAAGTGGATAAAGAAGTGCTTTTAGATGTTGATGTTGACGTACACAGCGGAACATTATTTTGGGTATTATTTACATAACCTGGGTTTGTGGGATTAGGTAAGTTGTTCATAGAAGGGTTTGAAAGCATTGCATGTACATTGATCATTGGAGGGTGAAGTGATGAATTTGCTTGTGTACATAAAAGGTTCACTTGAATGTATTTTGAAATTTGCTCATTGGAACTCTGTATTATTGTTTTGTCAATCACATCCATAATATTTCCTTTCTTGTGAGATCTCCATACCTGCATAAGAATGAATCATACACGTCTTCATAAGTTATATACTTTTTAAAATTTAATTGTATTGATTATTAAAAGTGAATCATACTCATCTTCATAAGATATATAATTTTTACCATTGAATTGTATCAACTATCATATTTAATCTTACCCATTCCAGGAGGTTCTGAAATTCAGAAGACAATCTACTATCGTTGTTCTTTCTTCCACATATAATTTCTAAAATAACAATGCCAAAACTATAGATGTCTGCTTTAACAGATAATTGACCTCTTAAAGCATACTCTGGTGCCGTATAACCACTGTATAATAAAAAAGAATTATTAGTAAACTTCAATTTGAACAACAATCGTGATGAAAAGTTAAAATAAAACCTGTTTGCTGTAAAAGATAAATTGAAACTAAATAAAAATGCAAAGGAAAAACAAATAATCATGATTCTTACAGTGTTCCCGCAATGCCTGTGTTGACATGAGTCTCATCTAGATGAAACAACCTTGCTAAACCAAAATCTGATATCTTCGGCTGCATTTTCTCATCAAGCAAGATGTTACTTGCTTTGATATCCCGATGAATGATCCGTAGCTGAGAATCTTGGTGCAAATATAGAATCCCGCGGGCTACTCCAAGTATGATGTTCAATCGCTTCGACCAATCAAGCTCTTTACTCTTCTTCGGATCTATATCCATAACTCCAAATAAATGATTTATGACATTAAATTTTCGTAGACAAAGAACAAACATTTTATGACACCAATGTTATATTACGTACTCAATAAACTTACGAAACAGTATTTTGTCAAGGCTCTTATTAGGCAAGAACTCGTAAACAAGCAATCTTTCTGAGTCCTCTGCACAACATCCAAGTAAATTCACCAGGTTGCGATGTTGAATCCTTGCCACCAGCTTAACTTCGTTTAGAAATTGCTTTTTTCCTTGCTTTGATTTAATGGAAAGTCTCTTTACTGCTATATGTGTTCCGTTTGGCATTGTGCCCTGACACGAAAGGAAACACATAAATATGTAAAGAAGTTCAAAACCCTGAAGCCAAAGACTCAATAAGGAACTCCAAACAACCAGCATAATCGGAAGCAGAGTGAACTATAAAAGAAACCGTGAAGTGCCAGAGGAAACCATAATAGCATTGATAGAATATTTAGTAATTCCTCATAATGTTTTTTTAATTTTACTTTTTTAATTTATTTTTAATAATATATTTTTTTCATAATATGTTTATAAAAGTATTTAGATGTATCTACGACTTGGATATATTTAAACAATTGTAATTTATCCATCATTAATTACTATTATCCTTAATCATTTGACCAAAAACTCTTTAAGATCTCTTGAATAATAGATTCTACTGATTTATGTGTATGTCAATTCGGTATTTCTTGCAGGCATAATCCTGGAGCAATGAACGCTGTCACAGAGACGGGAAAAGGGGCTATGACAGATAGAAGCTACAAAGTAATTGATCTGAGAAGAATAAAATAACGACAAACAGGGTGAGACATAAACAAGAGCGAGGAACCCCATCTGAGACATAAACAGGGTGTAGGCCACCAAACCCACTTATTTCAATGTTACGAGAAAACTCCAAACCAGAGAGAAAACACTGATGGTGAGCAGCAGCAAGAACAAAAGACATACCTCACTTGTTATCATTCATGGCGTCAAACCCAGTTATCAGTTACAAGATCAATCAATCCTTCCCCAAGAAGGGGATTATCGGAGATTAACCATAGAATTGGTGGCTCTGTAATTTGCTAGAAGATTATTTATGGCATGAAACCCAGTCATTTGATAAAAGGCCAATCGACCCTTCCCCACCAGAGGATTAGGAGAGATTAGTTTTGCTAGAAGATCGGTAGAGCTGTTTGTGGCTCTCTAGAAATGACTAAAAGTAAAATCCGAATAGAAAATATGGCGACTAGCTAATCTTTAGTGGGTTTTACTAGATGACATATCCAATAGCTATAAGCCCTTGAATATGTAAAACAGTGATAATGGAGAGAAGTAGTTTGCAATTTATGTGAAAATTCTAAAATGTTGATAGATCTCATCTGAAAATCAAAACACAATAAAATGTAATAAAATAGGCGTAATGAATGGATAAGTTTACTTGTTAAATTTGCCAGTATATTTCATAGTTCTGTCTGAAACAAGAAAACAGAGTCAGTGGGTTATTTTACCTTGTATACAGCACCGAATCCTCCCTGTCCAAGCTTGTTATCTTCATAAAAATTTCTAGTTGCGGCCTTGATATTTTCCAAATTAAAGATTATCTCCTCCTCTTGGTCGATCTCTGAGTCCACCTCTCTATCTAGATTATCTCTTGCCCCTGCCCAATTTTCTGGATAATTGATGCACCCAGTGGAAAAAATTACAATTTTGTATCAAACCAGAAAGATTACACATGTATGACAAATTCAACAAAATTACGCTGCAAAAATACCTTTTCTTAACAGGACAGGCATCCATAATACTGCAGACTTGACTTTTCTTCGGATTGCAAACAGGCATAACAGTAGCAGGAACACCAAGCCGCCGACAATACCAAAAACTATACCAATTTTATTTGGAGATTTTTCTGAACAAGAGATCAATTTTTAGTGTTTGGTAACGGCAGATGGTATGTCTAATAATTTCACAAAGCAAAATAAACCCTAGCTTGGTTATCCAAAGAATATCCATGAACAGTAAAATGAACTAGAAACATCATTTATAGCAGCTCTAATATTCAACGGATTTATCGGTGAGGCTGAGTTGGGTTTCTTTGCAAAAGTTCATGCCTTTAAACCCTTAATTAACTATCGTCATCACATTGCCCCTCCCTCTCCCCCCCCCCCCCCCATTGAATTCTTCACCATACCAGAATAATTATGATTAAAATTAGCTAATAAGGAAATTGATATGCTTACTATTTGGTGTTGGAGATGATAATGGTGGCTGCTGAATCGGTGGCGGAGAAGCCAGTTGGATGGGAGACGGCGGTGGTGGAGGAGCGGGATTAAAGAATGAGTACGTTTCATAACGAGCAATGCAACTTCCGCACCGACCCACTCCTCCCATAAAAGTTCCATTGTCCGTCAAAGTCACACCTAACAGAATACCAATTGCATTTGCTAGGCATATATTGCAGTCCTCGGCAGAAGTTAAATCCCTCCAACACTGAACCAGACCGTTTATCGGATAAATTGTAGAGGCGACTGTTGATCTAGACGCATATCGAATTGGGGATTGGAGGGCTTCAGCTGACAAATTTGTGAAAAGCTCCCTAACTGCCGTAGTGAACACGTCGGGCTGATATGTGACCTTCTCGCCATTTTAGTAAACCGTGTCAAAATTGGTATCTAGTTTTCCGAAGAAGGAATATGTCTCGTAGCGTATGAAGCACTTGTCCAGCCAAGCTCTACCGCCTGTGGCGTTTCCACAGCTGTTACGAATGGTGGTATTTGCATCTTCTGAACAACTGAGGCATTCCTCCACAGTCGTGTCTCCCCTACACTGGAGGAGACCATAAACTGTGTAAGGACTTTGGCCGGACACAGATGTATTGAAACCGTTTGATAACGATGTATTGTTTACGAGATTGTTGAGGACTATGTTCAAATTACTCTGAAACACAGCGCTTGTAAAATTAGTACTCTCGCAAACTTGGGCCGAGCTGCGAAGAATACATAATAAGACCACGACACAGAACAACACTGAACACTTTGAACCGTAGGCGATCTGCATGTTGAATTCCCCTTAACAGTTGTCACAAGAAATAAAGAATTTTAAAGTTTAGTCTGTCCGCACATTTAATGTCATCGAAAACATCTGTTATTTAGTTTCAAATTAATATCTCTGACAAAAAGCTCGGAAGTTTCTCAGTATTGCAACGTGACGCGTTGAGATGTAGTTGGGGGTATAATTAGAGCTAATTAACACATTGGTAATGAATGTTTTGTGAGCAAAGAGATTTTCCCTTACCTAAGAATAATTATATAGAAATGGTGACTGTCAGCCTCATATCTCCAGTTTGGAAGTGATGAGATTTTCAAAACCTAATTGTAATTTAGGATTAAAATAATTAAATAGACCCAGACGCGTATGACTTTCATATCACAGGGACTGTTTAAGTCAGAACATAGATGGGATGTAAAGCATTGGACCACGCGGAGATGTACTTCAAATTTCAAGCCAGCATTATTGAATAGAAATGTAGTTCATATGTCAATACGAATTGTAACCTGCCTTTCCATGTCAATCGACTGCTTATTCTTGATTGCTGTGTTATAGTGGACGAAAAAGTAATCGACCTGTTGGCTTTTAAACTTGTTCCCACACGGTGACAGGTTTACACTATGATTGACAAACTGGTTAGTCTTCGCTCCAAAGTCTAACAGGGAAAAGTGCCAATTGATGAGGACCGAGGGCATCCTCCTTCTGCTTTGAGCTCCACATCACTCAGGCGGGTATTGCCTCATCTGCACACTCATGATTCTTCTTGATGACTGAAAGGCCTGCAGATGTATTATTGTTCCAAATAGTTACCAGACTCCTATAGGTATCCTGTACCAAAATGAAACCAAATTTGATGGAATAACCTGCTTGCATGCAATGAGTCTGAAAATTAGAAACCTACACTAACAGCAAGAAAGGGAAAGGGTGGGACTGAATGTGAATGATTTGAAAATGAGTTTGAAGGGACCCCTGAGATACACTAAGTCTTTCATAGACTAGTGCCTCATCCAATGGGCTACAGAGTCAAATATTTTATTGCAAGAGAAAGCTATGAAACAATAACATAATATGCTCAATGTGTTGATGCCTGACATCAATCACACACCATGACCAAACCTCAACTTAGTTCCCACCCGTGGATTCAAATATGTTATTACCCATCAAAGGATTTTGACCCTCCCCTTAGAAGAGACCTATGAATAGACAATACATTAACCAGCATCCACTGGAAGACAAGCATGACCTATCCTTGATATTTCAGCTCATACATATATACATGAATACTAACCCTGAACCAGTTATCTCTGCGAAGACAACTCCACCCACAAGCTCTTAGACAATGCAAGGTAGAAAAATCAGACATCCTTGATGTATGACTAATGAGTTCAGAATTCAAATGGAGATAGCTTGACAATAGTAAGAGTATATTAACTTCTCATACATAAGACAAGTCATTTACAATATGCATCATATTCTCAGAACCAGCAAGGAAAGAAGAACACTCTATATGAAAAGAAGAAGAGAAAAATCTATAGGAAAAAGATCCTTCAGCATAGAACCAATTCTCCTAAAAAATTTGCAGAAGAAGGAACCCTTACAAAATCGCACAACCTGCAATTTATACCCTTGGTTACCTTGGAATCCCAAACAAGTTAGGATGCAACAAGCTACGGGTAACCATGGTAAGGGTTAGGGTTTCAACTACCCAACCAACCAAAAATTACATTAGAATTTTTTACAGGGGTAGGAAACCAAGAAATCTCAGAGAAACAGATCAAAGATAATCTCCAATTATGATAATTCTCATAACAGCATATAGGAGATCACAAATCCGTCAAGAGAGCAGGTCAAAACAACCACCCTGCAACATGCCTCGAGCCATTCCTTGCATGGTACAGATCCTTCCAAACAATCATCACACCCTTGACCACACTGCAACGACAAACAAATTACTTCTTACCAGTTCCAATCACTTCTGCATTGAAAATCAATCCTTTCTATCGCTGGAAACCTTCAAAAAATTCAAATTTGAATTCCAATGGTCAAGTCTTTGGCACCCAGCTCATTTTAAAACATGGTCGTCGATCCTTTTCCCCTCCCGGCAAATCAGGCGATCATATTTAATTCACAATAGTCGCGGGCCCCTTTGGAAAGTCAACAACTCAATCAGCAATCAACAACCAATCAAAAAAGAACACCTCGGCAACACCGGCACTGTGGACCCACCTAACTCTGCAACCGCAACGTCCAAACAGTAGTCGCATGATCGCATAGCCGAAAGATGACCCTCGCGATCATGCGACAAGGCTATGAGACTGCCACCCTGTCACCCGCCAGCCAATCGGGAAAAACCTCATCATGAAAACACCGGCCCCACAAAATCTGGCGAACTGGCGACAAAGAACTTCTGCCAATTCGCGAGATACTTTATGCCATCACCAAAAAACTTAGCGATCACGCGACCATTGTTTGCTGAATTACCAAATGAATTAGGGCATCTCCAAACATTACGGGAACCAGCAACAAGAAGGAAATTTGTCAGGCCACTAAATATTTTTTCACAACTGCCAAAAGCACCGAGAAAATCAAACGGGCCCACGCAGGAAGATCCACGGCCATTGCAAGAACGCAAAGACCTGACAAACCCTCATGAGATGATACGCCGACCATTGATTTACTGACAAGATCAGGACCCACTGACACATCTGGAAACCAGGTCCCTCCGACAACAAGCCACTGTGCAAATACAAAGACAAATCAGATAGCGCCAACTGTGCATACGTGTCAACGGACCCACCTGCCTTCCTTATGAGAATCAAGGCTGTCGCTATACATCTACATTAAAGGTTGAGCATGTTTCATTAACGGTATAACGACAGCCACAAGATTAAACCAAACTTTAATCTGTCAAATGCCAAGAAGATCGGTCCCACCATTCCGCGATCACGCGACTAAGGCAAAATAAACTGCCAGCCAAGTCGCCAGATGTTAAGGACTTAACCGCCAAGAATCAGCGACCGAGAGATAACCGCAAGTCGCTAGGTCGCTGAATGAGAAATTTAACAGTCAGGCAGCCAAACACCACTGAGAACTAGGACCACACGGACAGGTGGCAAGCGGTTGCATGATCGCATGTCAGAAAAGTCTGACATGCAGCCATGAGACAACCAATCAGGAAAAGCCTTTTGAAGGCCCGGACCCAGCATCCATCGCACTTGCGCAGATAGAAAATGCCATCAAACACGACAAAAGTGCAAGGTAAAAAATACACAGGGTTTTCAATGCCAGAAGACAAGCACACAAAAGCTAGAAGGCACAAGGTCGAAAACAACAAAGGTTTTCACATAGATCGAAAATATCATGGATTTTCAAAAACACTGTGGGTTTTCAACACTGTGGCAGATTTTGAAACTATTTCCTGCAGACCTTAAAACTTGAATATCTTTCTGAATTCTGTAATTCAGCACGTGCAATTTGGAGCAGGGTGACAACATGAACACAGGGCAGGACACTTCAAGAAAATTTGCAAGGAAAAAGGCCATTTTCAAAATATTTTGCTATGACTGGAAAATGGACTAACAGTGGCTCTGGTTGGGAACGATGGGTAACTTGTGCCCATGTGAGAATTCAAGATTTCTGGGAGAGCAGACCACCCACTGGACAAAAATAGGGAACTCAAAAACTGGCAACCGAACTAGGAAAGGAAACACACACCAGAAAGGGAAGAATATTTACACAATTTACAAGTATGTACAACCAGGCTCAAGGCCTCAAGAGAAAACAAATGACCCTCTTGCATCAAAAATTTGGTTTTCATCTACATATATGGCCAAACACTTGAAATTATCTTGACCATCTTGCTGCACACATATGTGAGTACTCATGGGCTGAAGAATAAACTTGCACTGATCACCACCCATGTTTTTCCAGCCACGACAATCATATTCATATTCAAACTCCAAGAAGTAGGGAACATCATCTACTTCTCTTTGATGACTAGAAATAAAAATTTGATCTAGTAATGCATCAGAAAATGCAGAATATTGATTACCATGCATTGCCATAAAATTACCTGGCTGAGAAGGAATTAGATCCTTTGATTTGCCTTCATACATTACTTCAGCCACTAAGCAACTTGGTTCCTCCATGATGTCTCAATAAACCGGATCATGAACCAAGTGAAGGTCTTCTTCACAAATTTTGTGATAGTAGGACATTTGATCTGCATTATCATGTGTATCAAAAAATGTTCTATCCCAATTATTGAAGACAAGGTCCTAAATACTATCACCATCAGTATCATACTTTGCAAGAGAAAGAAAAGGATTTGAACAGGAAACTTGTTCATTACTATAATCTTCATAACAGAACAACACACTGTCATGGCTTTGAACCTCTTCTTCTGCAGGGTCATTACATGAGGAGATCTCTGATGAAAAAGGATCATCATCATCACTTTGAACATTGACCTCATTATCAGTGTCAAAGACCACATCATAAGGGAGTTGCAAATCAAAATCCAAAGCAGGGGCATACCTCTGAAATTCTTCAGCCAAGAGTGTTGAAATCTCTTCACTGCTTAATGGACTTTGAGCCTTGATATCATCTTCATCAGCTACACCCTTGTTACAAACATCTCCCTTGTCTGAAACAAGGACTGGAAACTATGGCATCAAACCATCTTGTGTGAAGCAATCTATGCAGGAATCATCATCTGCATCATATTCAGTATTCTTCTCTTCACACAAAACATCATCAAACTGGGACAAGAAGACTGCCCTCTCATGTTGACAAGAAGAAAAATTTGTAGACAAAAAAGAAATATTGCCATCCTCAAATTCATCTTCAACATCCTCATATGCACTGATCTCAGAATCAGCTTCATAGTCAACACTCTCTGCATAGTGAGAATCAACATCAGAAACACTGGCCTCCTCATGAACATCATCAGGAGCCACCAGTCTTAGCAATCTTATGTCCTCTGCTAACTGTCAGTTCACCATTTTCAACCTCGCTAATTCCTTCTTGAGAGCAACAACTTTATCGAAATGCTCAACAAACTTAGCTCTCAACACATCCCCAGAAGGGATTGAACATGAAGGCAAGGACAAGAACCACTTCCTTGCACCATTAGAAAATGTGTGCACAAATAACCTCATGGCAATATCTTCATGTTCAACATCCATATCTTCAAAGATGCCCATGACAAGATCAACATGTTGGCTTGCAGAAACAGATCCACCAGACATGAATCTTGGCAAGCACTTCCCATCCTCAACAGAGAACTCATTAGGGGCATCTTCAATGCCATCAAAATGAAAGGGCCTATATTCCTCCATGAGGAACTGCCCACTACAACTCATCCCTCTACAACAGTGCTAACACTTGATAGGGATACATTTTCAACAAAAGAATACCTGGAATACTTGAAAGAGGAGCCTGTTGACTGAAGGGAAGGGTAGATCTAGAGCTCACCATGCAGCTCCATCAGGTTCTTTTCCATGTAGAGTCGCCACCTCCTTGAGAGGAGAATAATTCATTGTTTCTTCTTCCAGCCAACACAAAACTACACCAGGTAAACACTGTTTATCAGGGAGTGCACTGATCAAACAGAGACTCTAGAGTCACCACTCACAACTAGGTGAGAAGATATTACAAATATGTTTTTTACTTCATACTCTATAACTATGATCCTCAACCAAGACTCTGGGATGATCCAGCCAAGCAGGAAAACTTGTTGTCTTTTACTCCTTCCCCAGTAGAGTCGCCATTTTGTTGGCTTTTAAACTTATTCCCACATGGTGCCAGGTTTACACTATGATTGACAAACTAGTTAGTCTTCGCTCCAAAGTCTAACAGGGAAAAGTGCCAATTGATGAGGACCGAGGGCATCCTCCTTCTGCTTTGAGCTCCACATCACTCAGGTGGGTATTGCATCATTTGCACACTCATGATTCTTCTTGATGACTAAAAGGCCTGCAGATGTATTATTGTGTAATAGTTACCAGACTCCTATAGGTATCCTCTACCCCAATGAAACCAAATCTGATGCAATAACCTGCTTGCATGCAATGAGTCTGAAAACCAGAGACCTAAACTAACAACAAGAAAGGGAAAGGGTGGGACTGAATGTGAATGCTTTGAAAATGAGTTTGAAGGGACCCCTGAGATACCATAAGTCTTTCATAGACTAGTGCCTCATTCAATGGGCTACAGAGTCAAATACCTTATTGCAAGAGAAAGCTATGAAACAAGAACACAATATGCTCAATGTGTTGATGCCCGACATCAGTCACACACCATGACCAAACCTCAACTTAGTTCCCACCTGTGCATTCAGATATGTTATTACCCATCAAAGGATTTTGACCCTCCCCTTAGAAGAGACCTATGAATAGACAATACATTAACCAGCATCCACTGGAAGGCAAGCATGACCTATCCTTGATATTTAAGCTCATACATATATGAATACTAACCCTAAACCAATTATCTCTACGAAGACAACTCCACCCACAAGCTCTTAGGCAATGCAAGGTAGAAAAACCAGACATCCTTAATGCATGACTAATGAGTTCAGAATTCAAATGGAGATAGCTTGACAACAGTAAGAGTATATTAACTTCTCATACATAAGACAAGTCATTTACAATATGCATCATGTTCTCAGAGCCAGCAAGGAAAGAAGAACACTCTATATGAAAAGAAGAAGAGAAAAATCTACAGGAGAAGGATCCTCCAGCATGGAACCAATTCTCCTCAAAAATTTGCAGAAGAAGGAACCCTTACAAAATCGCATAACTTGCAATTTATACCCCTGGTTACCTTGGAATCCCAAACAAGTTAGGATGCAACAAGCTACGGGTAACCATGGTAAGGGTTAGGGTTTCAACTACCCAACTAACCAAAAATTACATCAGAATTTGTTACAAGGGCAAGAAACCAAGAAATCTTATTGAAACAGATCAAAGATAATCTCCAATTATTATAATTCTCAGAACAGCGTACAGGAAATCACAAATCCGTTAAGAGAGCAAGTCAAAACAACCACCCTGCAAGATGCCTCAAGCCATTCCTTGCATGGTATAGATCCTTGCAAACAATCATCACACCTTGGACGACACTGCAACGGCAAACAAATTACTTCTTACCAGTTCCAATCACTTCTGCATTGAAAACTAGTCCTTTCTATCGCTGGAAACCTTCAAAAAATTCAAATTTGAATTCCAACAGTCAAGTCTTTGGCACCCAGTTCATTTTAAAACATGGCTGTCGATCCTTTTCCCCTCCCGGCAAATCGGGCGATCATATTTAATTCACAACAATCACGGGCCCCTTTGGAAAGTCAACAACTCGATCAACAATAAACAACCAATCAAAAAAGAACACCTCTGCAACATCGGCACTATGGACCCACCTAACTCCGCAACTGCGACGTCCAAACAGCGGTCGCATGATCACATAACTGAAAGATGACCCTTGCGATCATGCGACTAGGCTACGAGACTACCACCCTATCACCCACTAGCCAATTTGGAAAAACCTCATCATGAAAACACTAGCCCCACAAAATCTAGCAAACTGGCGATAAAGAACTTCTGCCAGTTCGCGAGATACTTTATGCCATTGCCAAAAAACTTAGCGATCACGTGACCATTGTTCACTGAATCGCCGAATGAATTAGGGTATCTCCAAACATTACGCGAACCAGTGATAAGAAGAAAATTTTTTGGGCCACTAAATATTTTGTCACAACTGCCAAAAGCACCGAGAAAATCAAACGGGTGCATGCAAGAAGATCCACGACCGTCGCAAGAGCGCAAAGACCTGAAAAACCCACATGAGATGATACGTCAACCGTTGATTTACTGATAGGATCAGGACCCACTGACACATCTGGAAACCAGGTCCCTCTGACAACAAGCCACTGTGTAAATACACAGATGAATCAGATAGCGCCAACTGTGCATATGTGTCAACGGACCCACCTGCCTTCCTTATGAGAATCAACGGCTGTCACTATACTACTGCATTAAAGGTTGAGCATGTTTCATTAACGGTATAACGACAGCCACAAGATTAAACCAAACTTTAATCTGCCAAATGCCAAGAAGATCGGTCCCACCATTCCGCGATCACATGACTAAGGCAAAATAAACCGCTAGCCAAGTCGCCAGATGTTAAGGACTTAACCGCCAAGAATCAGCGACCGAGAGATAACCACAAGTCGCCAAGTCACTAAATGAGAAATTTAACTACCAGGCAGCCGAACACCATTGAGAACTGGGACCACGCAAACAAGTGGCAAGTGGTCGCATGATCGCATGTTAGAAAAGTTTGACATGCGGCCATGCGACAACCAATCAAGAAAAGCCTTTTGAAGGCCCGGGTCCACCATCCATCGCACTTGCGCAGATAGGAAATGCCATCAAACAGGGCAGAGGTGCGAGGTCGAAAACACACAGGGTTTTCAATGCCAGAAGATAAGCGCACAAAAGCTGGAAGGTACAAGGTCAAAAATAACGAAGGTTTTCACACAGACCAAAAACATCCTGGATTTCCAAAAACACTGTGGGTTTTCGACACTGTGGAAGCTTTTGAAACTGTTTCCTGCAAACCTTAAAACTTGAATATCTTTCTGAATTCTGCAATTTAGCACGTGCAATCTGGAGCAGGGTGACAACATGAAGAACACAGGGTAGGACACTTCAAGAAAATTTGCAAGGAAAGAGGCCATTTTCAAAAGATTTTGCTATGACTGGAAAATGGACTAACATGACCATTGTAGGATATCATTTCCTTAAAGTCCAAAATATGACGTCTTTAATATGCGATTTAAGGAAAATTAAAAACATTTAGTTTCTAATATTGTAAGGAATTCTTTTACTTCTATCTTTTTCTTTTGTTATGTTTTTCTTTGGTTGTGTTCATGGTGATAATGGAACAATTTGTCTATGTAGCACTTTTGATCTCTTTTATTGAATAATTGAAAATTAGAGTATAATAAGTTTCTAATTTTTTAATCGAATTATGTTATATTAGTTAGGACTATGTTGTTAACTAATTTGTTAATCTTATGGTATAATACTAAAGTTTGAACATCTTTGGCAAATGATTCAATGTAGAGCTAGGGCGTATTAAGAAAATAATTTGTATAATTTATTCTTATTATTGTTTATGTTACATTCATAGGGGATGATCGATTCCACTATGCATGGTAAAGTTAATTTAGCATTTAATTATTTTTCCTCATATGTGGGTGTCTAAAATGGAATGGTGAAAGACAATAGAACATGAAAAAAGAGTTAATGGGCATTTGGAAAGAAGTAACAAGTATTTCTTGACATTCTTTCATTTATGACATTTAATGTGATGTTTCAATTCTGTTTGGGCATATGATTTAGAGGAAAACTTGTGCCCTTTCACATTCTAAGGGGGGAAATCAAAGGATGCGACATTTAAAACGAGGGACCATCTTTTGTTTCCAAGTTTTGTGCATGATACTTCTTTACACCTCTATCAAGTGATCAGATTAAGTAATCAAGTAGGAACATTTGGATGTAGAGTTATTTTGTAGAAACAAGGATAGGTTAGAGTGTAAAGAAGTTCTTCATAAGCATATGTGTGCTATAATGTTGGAGGAAAAGAGGAGAATGTAAGTTTGCAAAAATATTTTATTTTGCACAAGAACAATGCATGCTTTACCTCTCCTCTTGTTAAGTTTTTCCCCTACAAGGGTTTCTTCATGTAATTCTTGGGTTATGTGATGCTTTTATGTTTTTGATTCAAGTACCTCTTTGTTACTATATAATCATGATGCTTTGAATAGATAAAGTGGGAGAGAGACCAAACATGTAGAGAACATTCATTAGGTGGAAGAAAAGGGGTCTCACAAGGAGTCATAACACCTAGGAAAAGACCAACTAAAACCTAGAACATAACTAGTAGATGAAAGAAACAACAAAAATGAAATGACAAAACTGCCCCTAAGAAAACCACCAATAAGAGTATGGGGTTCATAATAGACTTCCAGTCTCTATTTAACTCTTTCAATAGATGCAAAAAGGAAACCTTTTTCTCTTTACCTTGGGCAGGGGATAGATCACTAGAAGGTTCTAGGATTGAACCATATGTAGGATCTCTTCTTTTCCTTTTAGGCCCAGTGATGTTCTAATTCCTCTTGGATGATATGTAGGCAGTCAAATATCTTGCACATCGTATCCTTGCAATAGTTAACCAATTCCTTCAATTTTCTTTTTAGTTTTTTGTAGTTAGTTTTAATAGCACCTTTGGAATACAAAATTTCCTTGTGTTCCTCCTCAAATGTGACTAAATTTATAATATTTTTGAACTACATCTCAATATTGTCTCATTTGCTAAGCTTGTTAGTTAGGTCATCATTTTTTGTCCAAACCATTGCATCATGAATCACCTCAGACTAATCTTCATCCCTCATTTTTGCCTTTGCTAAACCCTCAAGACTATTAATTTTCTTTCTAGTCATTTGAAGTCGGTTCAACATCCAATTGATAATAATATTTTTTGTAAGCTACACACAAATATTCAACAATTTCCAAAATATCTAGCAACTCAAGCTCCTAAGTAGAGGATATAAGGGAGTGATGAGAGGAGATAGACATAGTCAATGAAGAGTTGGGAGCCAAGTTTTAAACATTAGAGGGGGAATTCTAAGGGTCCACTTTGATCTATTGGTACAAGAGAAAGAGGAACCATTAGAAACATTAAGGACTTCACGACCCACCACATTTTTTCTCTAGGCCAAATTTTTCATTTTTTGGTATGTTGGGGGTTAATTCGTGTAGCATGGCTATTATTAGCGGGAGTAGACAAAGAAAAAGAAGATTCCCCTTTTCACTCTTGGGTATTAATTAGTTTAATAAGAAGGGTGTTTATCATTAGAAAATAGAAGCACTTCCATTTAGGACTAGTTTAGCCATCCAAGTAAGTGGTTTGGGCTCATGTCAAACACTTTGAATGGGTATTTGAATTGGATCTAGCTTTTTCCCTTGTCCTACCCTATTTTCCACTTCTTTTATGCCTGTTTCTAGCATCCTGCTCTGATATTTTGAGATTCTTTACCTCGTGGTCAAGGTTGACCTTCTGGGTCAAGGTTGACCTCGACCTTAACCTAGGTAAGGGTCGACCTTGACCCTAACCTAGTTTAGGGTCGACCTTGACCTTGACCTATGGTCCAAATTTCAAATTGCAAAGGTTTCTAGATGCTGGTTTTCGAAGAGAATTATTTCCCGCTTCCTGGTCAGCTGTTTCAGGCTTTGAAATGGTAAAATATTAAAATATATTCAATATAGGTCCACTTGTAAGGGTATAGGCTTAATGGGAATTTATTTCTCCTATGTCGGCCTCTCTATAAGTTTGTGCCTTAGACTAGTATATAAGGAAGCCTTCTCTCATTTTAATTCAAGTAATCAAGCAATAATCATCAATACACAAGCGATCATCGATCATAATAAAATCAAGCAATCAAGAAGAAAGAAAGAAGGAGAAAGGAAGTATTCAAGCATTCAAGAATTTATGTGTTCAAGCATTCAAGATTCAATTCATCAAGGAGATTCATTAGTAGCCATTTAAGGATTCAAGCTCTATGGAGCCCTCTTGTTGAAGATTTCTCCATCCATATCCATTCAAGATTGGTTTTGAATATCTAAAGACAATTGATTTGAGAGATCTTACATCCTACTTTCTACAATTCTACATCCATTTGGAGGATCCATACCCGTGCATTCAAGGATTCAAATCCTCCACAAGGGTTTCAACATAGGCAAGGTGAATTGTTCTATTTACTTTGTTTATTACTGTAATTACAATTCTATTTCAAGGTTAATTCTAAAATTGAGGTTTGACTAAGGCAACCCCCTCATCCAAATAATAAAACCATTTTTCTCGCAGGTGCAGGTGCAAAGCATAGAATTATAGAGAAGATTTGGATACCCTTTTCGACAAACTTTTGAGATTCACCAACATATTTATGTTGGAGCAACGCAAATCAAGGTTGACTTGCATTTGAGTCAAGGTCAACCTGAACCCAAAAAAATAAATATTTATGGGTTTTGTAGATCTCACAGTTTTGGTTCTGGAGTGCGAAAATCAATAGTTTCGGAGACCGCTTGACAATGATTTTAGAATATTCTTTTTTGGAGGTAAGTACTTTTTATTTCTTCATTTCAATCTTCTAGATTTACTTTTCAAATATTCTCAATTTCTCTTTCATAAACCCTCTCTTTGTAGAGGTGAGGGAGAAGTTAGCCCAAGCCATTTATCTCATTCGTATAGATCACAGATTGACACTTAAATCTTGGTATTTGTCCACTCCTTTGTATAGAGTGTGGATCCATTTTCACCCTATACATTTTGGTGAGCCTGACAAGCTTACCCTCTATCTTTTGTGGAATTAGATTCCCTATTGTGTTTATGGTGTTCGATTTCCTTTTCATGCTTATAAATTTTATTTGAATGCATTTGGATATATCTAGATCTATTTTCTATGCATTTCTTTATTCATTAACATGTTGCACAAGTTGTTTCAAGTGTTTTCGAAACATCGTTCTATAAATTTTTTAATTACACAACATCTTCCTCTTACCTTACCATTGCATGGTGTTACACCTAGAAAGACTTTATTTAGTGTGTGATGTTTATTTGTCATCTCTTATATTACCTTGTAAGGATATATTACAACAAGAAGATGACTTTAATCTATCTCTCCATCATATTTCTCTTTATGGAGATGAGTTGGGGATTGATGTTAATTCTTCTCTTAATATATGTCTTTTCTATGAGCCTACTTTAGAATATAATTTATCTTCTTTCCCCTTTAGGGATCAAGCTTTAGTGATTTATGACACTCCTACAATGAGCTTTATTGATAGGGATGATAATCCTCCTATTTGGGATGAACCTTTGAATTTGGATGTTGATTACTCTCTTCCTCATGAAACCATTGTGGATGATTCTACTTTTTGGAATGAACCCTTGGATAAAGACATTGATTTATCCCCTCCCCGTGAAGAAGCATTGATACAAGAGGGTGATATATTAATGGATGGCATACACTCCCCTTATGCAGACATTTTAGTGAAAGAAGATGATATTATAGATGCTTTACCTCTATTTGAGACCCCTTCTAGTGATGAGGCATTAGTGGAGAATGATATGAATTCCCTCGATGCTTTCCCTCTTAGTGATGATCTTATGGAGAATCAAGATCCTACCTCATCTCCTCCTAGGATGTCTTCTTTGCTTCCTTCTTGTGAATATGTTTGTACTGTTGATACAACTAACATGGTTTATCCAAAACCATTCTTGACTATCAAAGGTTGTCCTCGCATTCCTATCAAAGGTAAACCTATGGACTCTTTAGAGTCTTTCAATGATCAAGATTCGATAGCTCACACCTATCGTACAAGGAATAACCCTCAACCTAGTCCAGTGGTTTCTACTTCTTTACCACCTTGTCAACCTATTCTTCCTCCTCCACCCCATCTTCCTAGAAAGGAGTATGATATGATAAACCAAGTGCGCAATACTCTTTCCACTCCACCTCCTAATCAAGAGAACATCAATGCCTTCTTACAATCCATGCATGCTACCCCAGGTCCTCCTGACATTTTATTTACACAAAAGGATTTACCTTCTAAAGAAGTTCAGAATCAATATGATTCTCTTATGGTTGTTGTTACTATCAATAAGAGTAGCATTCATAGGACCTTGATTGATAATGGATCTGGGCTTAATGTTTGTATCATTTTCAAAGCGATTAAAGCCAATCTTTCAAATATTCAACCTGACAATGTTCCTATACGTGGCTTTGATAATGGTTCATTGATAAGAAGAATTTGCACATAATTACCTTACTTATCAAAGTAGGTCTGACCAGTGATAACTTTAAGAAACCCCTTTTAGGAAAAAGTGTAAAATCCTAGCGAATCGTACATTATTTTAGGGGGAATTTATTTTAATGCAGGCAAATTTTTTTTTTCAAATCCATGATTTTTCATAGTTTGTATTGGCGATTTTTTCCCCACCAAATGAAAATTTCATAAATTACTGGCGAATAATTTTCTTGTGAAGTAAACAATTATAATATATGAGGTGAATAATTTTCTTTTGAAGTAAAAATTTATAATATTTGAGGTGAATAATTTTTGTTTGAAGTAAAAAATTATAATATATGAGGTGAATGATATTATTTTGAAGGGTAAAAAAATAATTGTATTGGCTAATCATTCGTTAATTATGGCAAAGAAAATATTTTATTGGTGATTTTCAAAAGATGGGACATAACATGAACACGTAGGCTGTAGCCTAACTTAACATACCTAAGATACATACATTATTTTATAATGTTAATGGTATTATTTGAGACTGTCTGATGATCCAAGATCAATGGCTGAAGTTTAATTTCAGCCCCAATTTCTTGAAGGAAATAAAGTTGTCGAGGAAGTCACCAGAATTTTGACATGTATCAAATACGGGTAACTTGTCTACAAATTATAGTGTACACGTGTTGGTATTGATAATCATGGTCTTATTACTATAGTGCAACTTGTAACCTCTTAATTCAGTAAGAAATAAATGTCGTGTCAATGAGAAGCGACATTCTTTAGCTCTTGCTTTGTCACGCAACACTTCCAAATTTGTACAAACAATCTAACCGATTTCTGACAGTTTTGCATTTATGGGAAAGATTTATTGCCAAAAATGAAAGATTAAGGACAAAATTTTAATTTCTCACACGAATGCATTGAGGGGAAAGATTTACATGAAAGATTTAGAGGCATATTAAGGACAATGGATTTAATACCATTAAACAAAGAATAATTTTTTGCTAAGTAACGATCAAGGATTTAATGGCTATTTATAGACGATCTAGCTTCATTATTCATCGGTTCATCTTTGCTAGATAATTTATTTGTTTAGGGTCTATAGTTTTCAGTTTGCAAATAATTTATTTTTAAGTTTTCTAAAATTTTACTATTTTTTATGGACACTCCAATTAGGCTTAGATGCACATCTGAGGAGGCCCAGAAGGCCTTTCTGGGTTCCTTTTCTGATGAAACCTTAGAATCTATTTGTAAGGAGGGTGGGCCTTTGGTAATAGAGGTTGTGAAAATGGTGTTGGGCTAAGAGTTTCTAAACAGTGAAGATAGGCACCATGTCAACACGGACATTATGTCCTATTTTTTGGCATCTTTTCTCGACCTTGGAGGAGAGAAGGTAGACATGTTAATGCTGCTCAGGAGGATTTTTAAAGTAGAATACCTGAGGGAAAATGTTAATGTTGTTGTGTTCACAGAAATAGGGGTGGGGATCCCTTGGGCAAGTGAAATACCCAAGCTTCTCCTCCAAGGAAAGAATGTGGCCATGCAACCTTTTTTGTTGGGCTTGACTGCTGGGTAGTTGAAGTGCCATAGAAAATGGGCGTTGATTGCTAGGGATTTTCTTTGTAAGTGGTTTATGCTTGACGAAGAGGAGGCTAAGGTGAGGTAATATGAATGGCTCGATGAATTCTTGTAGTTAATCCTCTCTACAGAATTCTACTTAGATGGAGTCGCAGAGAAAAATCACTAGTGGACTTCTAGTGGTTTTTTTTATAAAAACATTCCTCATTTTTGGGTTTTTTTGTTTATAGTTCAATAGTAGGTTTCTCTTTGTAGTATTTGTTAATATGATTTAGAACAGCAGAGAGGGGGAGGTGAATCAATTTTTCTCAGGTCTTGATGTATAAAACAATCTCGAAAACTTATCCTTAAATCAGATCCAAAACCAAAACAAACTCGGTCATCACTAATTAAATAATAGAAATATCTAACATTGCAGTTCACTACCTAGCTGTAACTTAACTTGCAAAACATAGTAATGTTCAGATCTAAACATTCACCGAAGTATTAACACTAGGATTTATAGTGGAAACCCAATTTGGGAAAAATCACTTTGTAACATGCTACTATTATTTTCACTCTTCTGAAGTGAGCTCGGTAATAAGCCAACCCTATCAAAGGTTACAATACACACTGTCAAGTGTGACCTGGTTAAAGGATTTCAATTACCCTATTAAAAGTGAGCCTAGCCATAGGACTTACATACACTCCATTAGAATGCAACCTTGTTTAAAGGATTTAACATATGACTATTAGGTCAACCTCTGTTAAAAGGATTTTGATTGTTACAATGGTTATAAAGTAGAAGCAGTATTATCTGAAAAATATACAACTCACTTTGCAAATATCAGATCTGATTCCATACAATAATGTTGGTTTACTAACTTTGAAACTTTTCCATTTCCATCTCTGATCTGCTCAGAACTTTTCTTCAAGCAATCACCACAATTCTCCTTCAGCCTTTTCTGCTTATTCAGTCAATAAAACTTTCTTCTTGCATTCTTTGTTCTTCATGTACATTCATATCAAAATGCTCAGGTTCTCTTATATTATCCTCAATTAGGTTAACTTATCTTTTGCCGCTCAATCTCAATCGTAGATCTTAGGGTTAGGTTAGATTCATTGAATCTACCCACTTCATGTTCTTCAGCTCATTTTCTAGAATCATCTCAAATCTCTTAAAGATTTATAATAAAACATTTTACAATGCATTTAATGCTTCCAAACAATCAATAAATAAAGTCAACACATTTTACATAATCCAAGAATTCAACAATGTCAGCTCCAAAATTAAATTATCCTCAAATATAAAATTGCTGATACTCGGTTAATACTGTGATTGTCAACTCGGTCTTCATGTAGAAAGCTCGGTCATTGCTAAAACTGTTTCCTCGACTTACACTTTCTTCCTTGGTAATTTATTGATGCTCATTCGACACTAGAATTTTGCTCGGCATATACTAACATGGTCGACACTAACATCACTTGGCTTAAACATGAATTTTCCATTCTTTTCTTAGTTAAGCTTACTAGTTTAGTCTTCAATCTTACTAAGATAAACAATACATTATCTCATCATAGTGCAACATAGTCAAGTACACTTTGTAGTATCAAGATAACTCAACCTTTTCCCTAGGTGCTATTGTTACCAACCTTGCTTAGCCCCTTAGAAACACTCAAATAGATATAGTACTTTCCTAAGTAGCAACACTCTTACCAATTAAGGTTTGACATCAATGACAATACAACAATTGTTTCAATTGTAGTTTCCAACAATCTCCCTCTTTGGCATTGATGGTAACACCATATGATATCACCTAAATAACACATGGATTACCAACCAATCCAAGAACTTATCTGTCCATCAGAAAATTATTTTATAATATCCTTAGCTTTATTCTGATTTAGAATCTTATAGGCCTCACTTCTGTTACTGTCAGAAGTATTCAGATCTCCCTCTATCCTGATTCTTCATTTTAGTTCATCAGCCTTATCTTCATTTCATCAGTTCATCTCCCTCTTACTTTTTAGTATCATGTGTTATCATATCAGTACATCTCCCTCTTTGACAAAAATGCCAAAGCAGCAACTAAAAACATACATCCATCAAATGTAGATAATATCTTTGTAGCTTAGTGTTTCTCCCTCTATCATCTTGCTTATGACTGATTCCTTGTCTTTGCTTCTCTTCACAACTCTAGGCCAGCCCTAAAGTGTGACAATCTTCTACATCAATTTGTCAAATATTTTGTTGTAGCACATTTGATGCAGTGCTCCTAGCTTGTCTAAGCAGCCTCAGTTAGGGGAAGAACCCCTAATTGACTTCTCGTATACTCATGAGCTTCTCTGGGTAAAGCTTTAGTGAATATGTCTGCTAATTATTCTTTTGTATTCACATATTCCATTTGGATTTCTTTATCTTGTACTAATTCTCTCAAATAGTGATACTTGATTGCAATGTGCTTGGTCTTAGTGTGCATCACTGAATTCTTAGAAATATTGATAGCACTTGTGTTCTTACAGAAAATAACAACAAGTTCAGTGATTTCTTCTTTCATGACTATCAACAATTGTTTTATCCATACCAAGTTTGAATAGTTTACGATAGTAGCAACATACTCGGCCTCGGCAGTAGATTGGAAAATGCAATTTTGTTTCTTGCATTGTCTAGGAGACTAATCTCTATCCAAGAAAGAAAGCTCCACCACTAGTGCTCTTTTTGTCATCTACATTTCCTGCCCAATCAGCATCTGTATAAACTCAGAGTTCAAATTTGTCATCCTTCTTATAATATAGACCATAGTCAGCAGTTCCTTTCAAGTATCTCATAATTCTTTTCACGGCCATCATATGTGTTTCATTAGGATTGGCAGAGAATCTTGCCACAATCCCAATAACTAATGCAATATTTGGTCTGCTATGTACATCATAATGCAATTTTCCAATCATGGATCTGTACAGAGTCTGATTCACTTCTGTAGCATCATCATTCTTAGATAACTTTTGTCCAATAACCATGGGAGTTCCTACTAGTTTAGCATCTTCCATCCCAAAAGTTTTTAGTATTTCATTAACATACTTAGAATGTGTAATGAAAATTCCATTCTTCCTCTGATATACTTGTAAACCAAAAAAGAATTTGATCTCACCAAACATACTCATTTCAAATTCAGTTTGCATTTCATTTAAATTTTTTTTACATAATGCATCTTGTCCACCAAAAATAATGTCATCTACAAAGATTTTTTCCAACAAGATACCTGTACCTTCTTCATCCTTCATGTACAGATTTCTTACGTCATTTGTTCTTGAAAATCCAATCTGTATCAAGTAGTTGTGTAGCCTCTCATACCATGCTTTGGGAGCTTGCTTCAATCCATATAATGCTTTATTCAGTTTGCACACCATGTGTCTTCTGTTTGGATCAATAAAACCTTCTGGTTGTTCTATGCAAACTTCTTCTTCTAGTATACCATTCAAAAATGCAGACTTGACATCCATTTGATATACCTTGAAATTTTTATAAGTAGCATATGCAAGCAGAGTTCTTACTCCTAAGCTAGCTATAGGTGCAAATGTCTCCCCATAATCTATTCCTTCTTCTTGTGCATAGCCTTTGCATACCAGCCTAGCTTTGTTCCTAGTGATTTCACCATTTTCATTCATCTTATTTTGAAACACCCACTTTGTTCCTATAAAATTTTTGTTTTTAGGTCTCGGCCCCAGAGTCCAAGTATCATTCTTCTCAATCTGGTCAATCTCTTCATTCATTTCTTGTATTCAGTCTTCATTCTCCAATGCTCCTCTAGTTGTCTTCAGTTCAAATTCACACAGTAGACATGTTGGATCCTTAGCCTTACTTCTGGTCTCAATTCCAGTATCCTTGTCTCCAATTATATGTTCAGGCTTGTGATGTCTTCTTACATATTTTGCCAAAATAGGTTCATCTATTTTCTCCTCTATTTCATTATGTTCCTCAATAAGATTGTCAGATCCAACTTCAGAATGCTCGGAAACCTCTTCTTGATACTCAATAGAATTTTCTTATAGCTCGGCATGTTCTTGTTCTCTCTCGGCACTGTTTTCCTAATGCTCAACAGATTATGTCTGTCGCTCAACATTGCTTACCCGAGACTTGGCATCAGGTGCAAGTTTGTTACTTGCCTCTTCTTCTTCTTCAATGTACATAAAAGACCTATAATCTTTTGGTTCTCTTTTGCTGTCAGCTTCATTTCTTTCTGTATACTCATCAATTTTGACATTCACACTTTCCACAATTTTATTAGTATTAGAGTTCAAACACTTATAAGCTTTACTTTTTGTGGATTACCCTAGGAATATGCCTTCATCACTCTTAGCATCAAACTTTCCATTCCTAGTGTCTTTTAATATATAGCACTTACTTCTAAAGATTCTAAAGTATTTAACACTTGGTGCATGCCCATGCCATAGTTCATAGGGTGTCAGATTTGTACCTTTCTTGATCTGTACCCGGTTAAGAGTGTAGACAATAGTGCTTATAGCTTCTTTCCAATATTTTTGTGCCACATTCTTTTCAATCATCAATGTCCTTGCACAATCCAAGATAGATCTGTTTCTCCTTTTTGTTATACCATTCTGTGGAGGTGTTCTAGGTGTAGACATCTGTCTTTTAATTCCTCTATCATTACAAAATAGATTAAATTCATTTGATATAAATTCTCCACCTTGGTTAGATCTAAGACATTTCAGGTTCCTACCTATCTCTTTTTCAACCTTAGCCAGATACCACTTAAAGAATTGAAAAGCTTCAGATTTTTCTTTTAGAAACATCACATGCATCATCCTAGTATGATCATCAACAAATAACATAAAGTATCTAGCACCATAGTAACTTTGTATACCCATAGGTCCATAAAGGTCAGTATGAACCAAATCTAAAATATTTTTAGAAGTAAAGGATTTTCTCTTGAAACTTGACTTTTTCATTTTTCCTAACTGACATTCCTTGCACATCACATTCTCAGGTTTCTTCAATCTAGGTAGACCTCTTACCTTTTTCTTCTTACTTATCTCTACCAAATTGTCAAAGTTAACATGACACATCTTTTTAGGCCATAACCAAATATCATCAAGTTGTGCAATCAAACATGTTTCTTCAGATAGGTCAAGATAGAATAAATTACCTCTAGTCTAATCTCCACTTCCAATCAGTTCTCCAGTAGCATCAAATATTTTAGCTTGCTTGTGATGAAATTCCACTCGGTAACCAGTTTTGTTAAGCTGAGCAACACTTAACAAATTATTATTAAGACTTTCAACCCAATATGCATTTTCACAAGATATCTTATCAGCCAGTTTAATCAAACCTTTTCCTCTAACAGGACATGGTCCATCATTACCAAATTTTACACTTTTACCTTTGTAATGATGTAGGGTCTCAAATTTTACACTTTCACATCACTAGTCATGTGATGTGAATAACCACTATCAATAATCCATTTATCATTCTTGTTCACATAGGATATCAATACAGTTTTCTCATCCTCATCAGATTCATCTTTCATTGCCACATAGACTACCTCAATTTCAAAATCATCACTATCAGTGTCAGTTTCTTTTTAAGCAATGTAACAAGATTTATTACATTTTCCTCTGTAGTCTCTGTTCCATCGGTAGCTTCTATCATCTTTTATGTCTTTGTATTTGTTTTTCCTTTCATCATCTTTATCCTTCCTGTCAGGACATCTAGTAGCTATATGACCAACTTTATTACATGCAAAACATATAATAGGGAGTTTACCTTTATACTTTCATTTTCCCCTTCTCAGTCTTCTAGCCATAATAGCTTCTAGATCTTCTAGGTCTTCATCAGAAGTGTCACTATCACTTTCACTATCACTTTCACTTTCACTTTCATTTTCACTGATGCATCTTTCTTTTTCTTTCTTTGGCTTGTTCAGAACTAGCTATGACTTAAAAGTAGATTCAACATTTCCAATGCTTCCAACAGTGAAATTATCATAGTTAGAGAGTTCAAAAGTAGTCAGCTTACCAACCAAACTTTTCAAAATAAGCACATTAGTAGAGTTACATCTAGATTCCTGAATAGCTGAGATCTTAATAGCATATATAGGACGCAGGGTTCTTAGTACTTTCCCAATTATATTTTCATCATCAATAGCCCCATTTTCTCCTCTAATAGCATTCACAATTTCTTTTATTCTACCACAATATTGTGTAATGTTTTCACCTTCTTGCATTCTCATTTCATCAAACTTACCTCTAAGACTTTCAACCTTTGCTTTCAGTACATACAAGTCACCACCATAGATCCTTGCAAGAGTGTCCCACATATCCTTAGCATTTGTGTAGTCCTTAATGTCCTCAATTTTGGATAGCTTAGGGTAGATGCAATTTCCAACATTGCGTGATTATGTTCTTGCTTAGCTCAAATTTCTTCGGTAGTCAAAGGTGTGATAGGTGAGACATAGTTGTTCTCAATGTAGTACTTGGCAGAGTCAGCAATACCAGCTAGATGTAGCTTCATCAAGCTTTTCCATGTAGGGAAGTTTTCCTTGTTCAGCTTCGGTACCTCCTTCTTATACATCATGATCATTTGCTTCAAGCCCCTTTAAACTTGATTTTTGTCAACACTAATAATAAGAAACAAAGCTCTGATACCAATTTTTAATATGATTTAGAACAATAGAGAGAGGTGGTGAATCAGTTGTTCGTAGGTCCTGATGTATAAAAAAATCTCAAAAACTTATCCTTAAATCAGATCCAAAACCAAAACAAACTTGGTCATCACTGATTAAACAATAGAAACATCTAACAATGCAGTTCACTACCTAGCTATAACTTAACTTGCAAAACATAGTAATGTTCAGATCTAAACATTCACACAAGTATTAACACCAAGATTTATAGTGGAAACCCAATTTGGGAAAAACCACTTTGTAACATGCTACTATTATTTTCACTCTTCTAAAGTGAGCTCGGTAAAAAGCCAACCTTGCCAAAGGTTACAATACACACTGTCAAGTGTGACCCGGTTAAAGGATTTCAATCACCCTGTTAAAAGTGAGCCTAGCCATAGGACTTACATACACTCCATTGGAATGCAACCTTGTTCAAAAGATTTAACATATGGCTATTAGGTCAACCTCTGTTAAAAGGATTTTGACTGTTATGATGGTTAGAAAGTAGCAACATTATTATCTAAAAAATATACAACTCACTTTACAAACATCAGATCTAATTCTATACACTAATGTTGGTTTACTAGCATTGAAACTTTTCCATTTCCATCTCTGAAATGCTCGGAACTTTTCTTCAAGCAATCACCACAGTTCTCCTTCAGCCTTTTTTGCTTATTCAGTCAATAAAACTTTCTTCTTCCAGCATTCTCTGTTCTTCATGTACATTCATATCAAAATGCTCTGATTCTCTTATATTATCCTCAATTAGGTTAACTCATCTTTTGCTCCTCAATCTCAATCATAGATCTGAGGGTTAAGTCAGATTCATTGAATCTACCCGCTTCATGTTCTTCGACTCCTTTTCTAGAATCATCTCAAATCTCTTAAAGATTTATAATAAAACATTTTACAATGCATTTAATGCTTCCAAACAATCAATAAATAAAGTCAACAGGTTTTACATAATCCAAGAATTCAACAATGTCAGCTCCAAAATTAAATTCTCTTCAAGGGTGAACCCACAATAGTGGGTTACACCTTTTTGCCTGAATGGACATTGACCTCTACAATTTGAAAAAAAAATCAAATTTAGATGCATATTGTCGTTAAACCATTTAAAATCAGAAGATGAAGTAAATTAGAGTCTTTTAAGATTTTCTTCCTAGATTCTAATTTTTTTTTACTTTTTATTTTTAAATTTATTTGAATGGTTTTTTATTTCTCCCACAAAAACTAGTATGTTGTTGAAAATGTCATTTTCAAAGAGTTACATTATTTTCATAGAGCATATCTTTTTTTCTAAAATATATATCAATATGATTCTTTCAAATTTAGTTTTATAACATCCATACGAAGGGCATGAAATTGGTTTTATGACATTATCACAATTATTACATATTTTATTAACATTTGAAGTTGACTAAACTATAATTTTGACATACCTTTACTACATAGCTTATAACTTGTCATGTATTTGTCCAATTTCAGTTTTAATTTTTTTTATAGAAATAGAACTTCAATATCTAGGGCATAGATATTTTTTAGAATTTTTTTTTTCTCATTTAGTATTTTTCTATAAGTGTCAAACATAGAGGTAGACATACGGTGAAATATCTATGTTTAGTAACACTAAAAACACAAAGTCATAATAAACTTAATATATATTAACATTATAATAATTGGAAAGATTTTTCTTAGTAGTACCTTACTACATATATGGGTTTGTCAAATGGATTCATTTGATCTACCAAAAAATTAAGTTGAAGTGATTTTTTGTTAGCATTTTAATAGGTGTGAAGGAGACTCCATTGTAGGTATGAATGAGGAGTATAGGTGTTATCTCAATGTTTTTCTTATCTAAGAGGATTTGAGCTAACCAGTTGTAATTAATTCTTTCAAATGGAACCTCTCAAGGCTTAAATCATCATATTTTACTAAAAATATGTTATTTCAGCAAAAATCAGCATGTCTAAAAAAGTGTAACCCACTATTGTGGGGTCACCCTCAAATATAAAATTGCTGATGCTCGGTTAATACTATGATTGTCAACTTGGTCTTCATGTAGAAAGCTCGGTCATTACTAAAACTATTTCCTCAGCTTACACTATTTTCCTCATCAATTTACTGATGCTCGGTCGACACTAGAATTTTTCTCGGCATATACTAACTCGGTCGACACTAACATCACTCGGCTTAAACATGATTTTTCCATTCTTTGCTTGGTTAAGCCTACCAGTTTAGTCTTCATTCTTACTAAGATAAACAATACATTATCTTATCATAGTGCAACATAGTCAAGTACACTTTGTAGTATCAAGATAACTCAACCTTTCCCTAGGTGCTATTGTTACCAACCTTGCTTAGCCCCTTAGCAACACTCAAATAGATATAGTACTTTCCTAAGTAGAAACAGTCTTACCAATTAAGGTTTGACATCAATGACAATACAACAATTGTTTCAATTGCAGTTTCCAATAGTATTGTACTAGAAGTGGGCAATGTAAATTGTAATTATAATTTTATGAAAAAGTATAATGAAAATTTTGCAAGCTCTTAGCTTTAGCTCATTTCAATTTTTGTTTTATGGGTACAAAATATTTAAATTAGTTGCTTTATCTATGACTGTGTATTTGACATGTATGATATAACTTGTAAGTATGTTTTAGTAGAAATAAGGAAACGTTCAAATGATGCAGATGGTATTTCCATTTTTAAATCTAAATATTTAAAATGTATCATAGTTGTATGATTTAGATAGTTGTAGTTAATATGAAAGATTTAAAGAATTTTGAAGGACAAATGAATTAATAAGGTTAGAGAAAGAATTTATGGTTTTCTAATTATAATGTATAAGAATTATATGTGATTATAATTATCAACGTTAAAGTTATAATCAATAAAAATCATCATTTTAACTTTAAGTATACTATATAATCAATAAAAAATATTACTTTAATTGATAACTCATGTTTGGGAGACCTAGCGAGTCAACAACCATAGAAATGAGAAATCTTGTAATCTCTTAACACTAACTTAAGTAAGATTATTTAAAAAATAGTGCATTTTGAATTGTTACTATTCAATTAAATAACTTTCAAAGTTATTAACTTATTATCCATTATTAATTAATATCTATAAAGGAAATAATAACAGTATAATAACAATGTCTGTTACAAATAACTACCGTTGGATGAGAACAGATCGACGATGTACAATGGACTTCAGGATGAAAGGGATAAGCAACCCCATTTTTTCAAACCCATTCCAGAATCATGACACGTGTTACTAAACATGTTTGACTCATAGTCTTGCATGGTCTACCAATAATGTCATTTCAATTTGATGATGATGTGACACGGTGAGTTAATGGGACCCACAGGGCCACCTCAATGCCTCACCACTCATGGTGACTAACAATGACATTTTAACCATTGGATGATTGTAGATCAACGACCGAAGTTGTATTTCAGGCCGAATGGGAAAAGCAACCCCATTGTTTCAAAGCCTTTCCGGAATCATGACACATGTCAGTAAACACGTTCCACTCAAAGTGTCAAACGGTCTACCAAAAATGTCATTTGATGATGATGTGACACGTCTGACTCATGAGGTGAGTCAGTCATCAAGTGATTAGATGAGTTAATGGGACCCATGTTAATGTGACTAACAATGAGTCATGACATTATGACCGTTGGATGATTGTAGATCAATGACAAAAGCTTTATTTCAGGCCGAAAGGGTAAACAAAACCCATTTTTGCAAACCCATTTCAGATTCATGACACGTGTCCACTCACACGGTCAATGACTTAGTGACAAGTGTGATGGTTGTAGAGTGTACAATTTTTATGCTTAAAGTTTCCAATCTAATTTTTCATTCATAAGTATAAACTATAAGTAGTCTGTAGATTTAGAAAGGGGTTACGGATTCTAAATTTCTAGGTTGAGGATTGATGTCCAAGGAAAGCAACAAATTCTCTCAGCTCTCTTCCGAGTCATAGTCTACAAAAATTGAAACTAAGGGTATTGGGTAACTACTAAAATCCTGAACACCTACATCCTGCATTTTAAATTTTTCAAATGTCTTGATTTACAACTTTACTATTTATATTATATTAAAATAATTAGCCTGTTAGGGTTTAATCAAATCAACTTTAATGTTTATATTTTATAAAAAAAATTATCCTGTTAGGGTTTAATTTTGAATCACCCCTGTAAATTGTAGGCTTGTAGTTGTGTATAAATATTTGAATTTTCCTACAAGTAAATAGTGATACCAGTTACCAACTTACCACGATGGGAAAAACAAATATCAAGAATTCCAAACCAAGTATGAGTAAAAGGCCTAGTCAGATAATATAATTCCAAAATCTTCTTAAAACACAAGGTTTCATTGATTTATTCCATGATATTTGTGATCCTATTATTCATGGAAATAAGGGAATAATGGAAATTAGATTTGCACTTGAAAACAAGTGGAACGATCCAAAGAAGGGTTCAATTTTTTTTTTGTTTAACCCTATGATAAAAGTAACAAAAAATAAAATTGGAGCATGGGTTGCTGGGTCGGCATGATTGGCATTAACTCAAGTATTCCCTTGCCTAGAAATTGTCATGGTATGCGCCAAAAATTATGATGAAAATAGAAAAGAAATTGTGATTAAAAATACTCAGGAGGAAATTTTGTCCATAACTGAGCGTGAATTTGCTAGTCTGTTGAACTTAGGGTTTGAACAATAAAACTCAAATGTGCACATTGACATAGGAAAGCTGGAAAAGGATTATGCAAAATTAGATGCAACACAAAGAGATGGTTATATCAAAGGAATAACAAGCAGTTCTATTCTGGGTCTAGATCATAAGCCTCCTTATGATTATGAAATTTTTATGCCATGGGCACAGGACAATATTTCCTTACTAGCATTTTGTTTGGGATTGGATAGTAACAAACAAGTGGGTGCCAGCATTCTTGAAATGCTTTTTCATATTCATTTTGAAAAAGAAATAGTAAAATATTATTTTATTGAACACATTGTTTATTTCATGCAAGATCAATTACTAATGATTAAAAGAGGTTCACAAAAGAAATTTAGATTCACAACCGACTTGTGCTATCTTCTCTTAGCAAAGTATCATGCAATATTTCAGACAAACAAGCTTTGCAGTCAGGGCTAAAATCTATTATATGAGTGGACACCTCAAATGAGGACGATCGATAAGAGAAGGAACTACAACAATTTTGTAGACTTCTTTTTGGCACCAATGTACCATAAAATTACAAGCACTCCAATGCCTAGATTTCCTATTACTTGTAGAGATTGCATTCAACTCAGAAGTAAAATACAATTGGTTGACTGGTACTTAATGGAATACTACATTATGTTAAGGTTTTATAGTTCAGTGGTAGAATCCTACAAACTTCCAATACATGTAATATAGAGGGTATTTGCATTGGAATATGTAAGGCAAATGGAGAGAACATATGTAATCTTTAATGGTCAGCAAAAGAAAATAATATTTCCTTACATGCCTTTCTCATTTGGAGGGTTCACATTTGAGAGAAGAGGATTCAAAGTGGCACAAGAATTTTTTTCAATTTTTCACTTTGATGTTGACAGTCACTGGCAGTATGATCTACTCAACATAACTGGAACAAAGCTTAGAGAGAATGGGAACTCTGCAAGCAAATGTCAACATGAAAGTATGTCATTGATTGAAAATTTTAAAAACATGGAGTCCTGGGATGAGGTCAAAAAAGAGATGGAGAAATATGCTACTGAAAATAATATTTCAATACAAGAATTGTCATCACAAATAATGGCATTGCACAAACAGACATGAAAAGTGCAAGCCATGAATATGACATCGTCTAATTTCTACTAGAAATCTGCTCAACCATCTACAATACCTATTCTAAAAGAGATAACGAATGAATGTATGGATGATTATTGGACTCAAACCAGAATTTTTGATTTTTGGGAAATGAGGAAGAATCTCAGTGAGCCAAAGACCTCTGTAGATCTTTATGACATGGAAGAGGATACAATGTTTAGCAAATTGTGGAATAAGGAGCATCTAGCTGAAGCATATGACCACTATGATGATGATGATGATGATGATGATGATGATGATGATGATGATGATGATGATGATGTTGATGCCGATGATGATGATGATGACCAAGATTCTATGAATCACACATCCAGTGTGAATCCCACATCCAGTAAAGTATATTCAATTAGTAGAGGAGTTTATGAGTCCACAAAACATCTATATACTAGAGGGGTAGATATTGTAGAAAAATTGGGCTACCAAGGTTTTGGTGGTCTGGGTCCCAGTGGACAAGGGTTTTGGTTTGTGCCTAACCCACTAGCTGAGGAAAAACATGGTGAGAAACTAGGCATTGGGCTTGGAGTTCAATCATCATATTCATCAACTCAGTTAATTCCATTTGTTCCACCTTCAAATATATTTCCACCTATTCCAAGCATTGAGATTCAATCTGAATCAATTGCAACTCCCACAGCTATGGATACCATGGGTACAACTACAACTAAACATTATAGGTCATTACAGATAGACATGAAAACAATGGTTCTTAGAGATCAAGGTAGTGTAAAGAAGAAAAAGGTTATGACAAGTATTAGTACAACAATGGCAATGCCAATGGTAACTATGATTGTGAGTCCAACAATTACCCAACCTTCAGGACAAAAGCCTCAAAAAATTCCAAGAACTCCACTTGCAATGGGTCAGGGTGTTGCTAATCCTCATGGTGGAATTAGCAGAACCACATGCAACATAGGTGGAAGCTCATACATCAGTGCAAGTGTTATTTCACCATTCAAACATTCAATTGTGTCAGAAAACCATAATTTTTGTTACAATGATTTTGTAACTAACTATGAATAATAATAAAAAAAAGGAATAGACAAAATAGTAAGACAATGAAGATGGAAGCAATTGCTACAGCTTGTGATGCAGAACCTACATCCAATAGGTTATTTCCCACATATGACCCAAATAAAGATAGGATGGAATTCATGGTTGTTATGCCCCTAGCTGGAGATAACAATCCACCAGAGAGTCAGTTAGATCCATCTCAATTTCAAGTTAGCACCCTCCAAATGGATTTATCCAAAATTAAGAATGTGGACAAGATAAATGTGTACAAAATGACCAACCAAGTGGTCTATAGTTCAGTGATGAAGTTGGAGAGAGAGAAAGGAAAGCTTCAAGGCACAATAGATAAGTTAAAGGTAGACCTAGCACATGTAAAGGCAACTAAGAAAGCAAGTGCAAAGAATTAGAGAGAAGGATATAAAATTCATCCTCTAAAGAAGCAATTGGACAACAAGAACATATGGACATAGAACTAAAAACTCTAAGGGAAAAATTGGAACAGACCGAAAAAAAAAAATTGAGGATGAAAAATCCTCTTCATTAAAGTTATACAAAAACTTGGAGAATGTGGGATAGGCAAACAATAACTTAAAGAAAGAATTGGACAATGAGAGGGTAAAAACAAAATAGTGGGAAGAGAAAGAAAAATAGTGGGAAGATAAAGTAGAGCAAATAAAACAACATAGTGAACAACAATTCTCAGAAATGAGAGAAGAGCTAAAGATGACAAATAATACAATTAAACATTATGAAAATAGCTTGAATGACCATGTAAATAATACAGTCAAGCAAATAAAAAAATTCTTCTGGGTGCAAATAAAGATGTTTGGTGATAGGTTGTGTGATTAGTTTGAACTAAATGAAAGTCTTAGAGATGTTTTTGGGAAGCTGAAAGAGCACATTGGGAAGAACAAATTTTTTTGTTAGAGACAGAAAACTGCAAAGTAGATTATGCAAGAAATCAACAAAGATAGTGACAGGCATTTGGAAAGCAAGGGAATTCAGGACTGTGTTGGTGCAACAATAATGGCGAACTCTGTCTTTCAAAAATGTTAGAAACTAATAGAAGCAGAGGAAAATCTTACCTTATTTGGGCAAAAACTTGCCAATATGAATAGTAAAACAACCAAATTGACATCTTTTGGTTTTCCAAGTCTTGGTCCTAATTACTCATCAATGAGTTTCATTGGAAGAGAATCTTACCAACAAAAGTTGGACACAATGACATCTGATTTAGGCAAGCTTCCTCAGGACATAAATTATGAAGGCATTACAAAGTGCATCAAAACATTGACAAATTTGAATGCAGTAATGGGAGGAACATTACTTTCAACTCACTCTTCCAAGTATGGATGGCTGATGAGGTTGAAGGTCATTTACTATAACATCACAAATTTTTCCCTTCTGACCAACGAAGAATCATCTTCATCTCATCAATCATAGTATGTGAAAGTACTTTCAATCATCTCTATATCTTTAGTATATATCTTTGATATTATCCTAAATACTAGAATTGAGTTTAAAGTAACAATTTTGAACTTTGTTTTTTGAATAGAAATCGGGATCAATGTTGCAGTCTTCCAGATGCTATTGCCAATTTGCTAATGCTAATTTACAAAATCGGCCTGTCAAATGCAGAAATGTATAACTACAATTGTAGAGATGTTGTAGACTTGTAGTTATCTTACTTATTTATATTTTGAGACTTCACATTAGGAAAATGGACCTGAAGCTGTTGTTGCTCCCTTGTTTCTATAAAAGGGAATTCAGGGTCATTGGCTTAGGATAATGAAATTGAAATTGGGCAATGTGCCAAATTGCAAATGGGTATTAAGTCATTGACTTTTGTAAATAGAATAATAGAGTTGTGTTCTTACTAGTATTATTGAATGAATTGTTACATTGTACCATATTTGTAATTAAATTAATGAGAATCAGTATTTCTAAGAATTGTAAAATATGAATTGCTATGTTGTGAAAAAATAATGAAAAATCTACAAGAATTGTACCATATGAGCTTAATAATGCAAAATGAAAACCATTATTAATTGTGGAATTGAATCTTGATGACATTATGAACCACATTCATGTTTTTGACATTGGAATATGCTATTATGCATGATTGATGATGACATATAGAAACTAACAGTAGACTTCAGGAAAAAGCTTAATAAATACCTAGGACCTACTACTTCTATAATGGTTCAACTTCAAGCTACCACATCATATCATCATTGAGCTCGTCGAATTCAACGCCATCAACTTCATAGCTTTCTTGGTTCTTCGATATGTTTTCTTCACTCTGCATACCACTACTTAACTGATGTTCACCGCTAGCAGTACTAGTACTAGTACATGATTCAATGACATCATTATCTCTGGTATTCCCACTTCCAGCCCCACTTTGGTTTGAAATGTTTCCTAACCCTCTTCTCTGACATTTCTTCCTCCGCAATGTCAGTGCCCTTTCATAAGGAAAAGTATTGACTTCATACCTAGATGTATAGAACCTCAAGAAATTTTCCAGATTTTTATCTTTGACTTTAGGAATCCCAAAGCACTAAAAACTCTCTCATCCTCCACCGACCCCAATATCATGGTCAGACATAAATCAGTAAGCTTGAAATATTCTGATATTAAATCAGTCAATAATTCACTCTCAGCTAGAGTTTTCCAAAGCCTTGATACTAGTCCACCTTCATGAGGGTCATGCATAATATTATATTGTTCCCTCATTGTTAGTGAAAAATGACCCGATTGCTCTCTCAAATGATTTGCATCTAAAATTCCATTTAGAGTTACTCCATTTAACTCTTTGGTTTTGCAAAAATGATCTATCATAGTTAGTAGCTTAGTTTTCAAATCTTTAGGACTGTTCAGATTCCAATATCAAGGAAACACAATAGCCATGGATTCAAGTAGTTTGACTAAAGGGAATCTTTCTCTAATCTTTGAAAAAAGATCAAAGGCAATGTGCTTCATAGAAGCTGTTATAGACTCAATGATCTTGCTAAAGTCTTCCCTTTTAATACTTGATACTCACCTCTTGAGGTTCTTTCCTAGCTCCTTGAACTCGATCCTAGCAAAGTAGTGCATTGGTATCTTAACTCTGTGAACTTCTAAACATAACTCCCCATTTGAACTGATTTTTAAAAAGTTATCAGGATTGTCCAAATTTGTGATTTTCAGCCAAGTAGAAAATTTTACATCATCTACACATAATTGATAGAGATTATCGAGTGTCACACATGTCAATTTATACAGTGAAGCATATTTTTCAATATACATAGCTCTTTACTAGGCCTTTTTCATTAAATTTCTCATTTCCTCAAGCATGGGGAGAAGACCTGCTAATGTTAACAATGTCTCTACATTACTTCACATTGCTAGTAGTGCAGGAAATTTTGGTTTCCCTACTTCGTCATGACTTGAGTTCATTAGACCAAGCAACAATTGATATTCTGAAAAAACTTGATGTGCTGGTCCATCCAAAGAGATCCATCTGGTATCATTATCCTTAAGAAGCTTGTTCCCATCAGTTAGTCCTTCAGCAAAGTGTTGAAATTCCCTCAATCATTTCGGACTTCGATAGAAGTATTGGTAGAGCTCTTTGATTAAAGCTTTAATTTTTTGTACTGGAGCATGCTTGCTGACAACTCCAAAATCTAGATTCATTCTGTAGGCCATGCAGTGAATGGGAGTAACGTAGGGTGTACAAGAAGATTGTATCTTTGTGCAGAGACTGCCCCTGTGGCCTTGCATTACTGAAGTTCCATCCGCTCCAACACACACTAGCTTTTTGGCAATGGTCATGTCATTTATACCTCCATATTCAATTAGAGAACTCTTTACTAGTTCAAATAAATTTTCCATTGTCGCATTATCCCTCATTTTAGCAACAGTTAGTAGATGAGGTTGGCGAACAAAATTTTGTACATTATAAACATGCATGCATACCCGGGAAGTATTGTCTATTGTTGTAACCTTGTCTAAAGACAATGCAATAAAATTTGACTCTTTAATTTTTGCCTTCAGATCCTCTTTTTCAACCTCAACAAGATAACTTGCCCATTCCCATCCACTGTTTACTGACCAGTGACTGTTAGGATAGTTACAAACTTTCAGAAAGTATAATAAAGCACTCAATGATGGGTAGTATGTCATAGGACACCCTCTGCTCAAAATATTAAACACAACATTTAACTGAACAACTTTTCTCGATAGTTCTACTTCTAATTCTTTTCCAAAACAAGCTTCAATAGAGCCTTTAATTTTACTAGGCTTCATCTTTATATTATGCTAAAATTCATATAATTCTACATTCCTAACATGCTTAGGTTCCTCCTTTGTTTTCCATCTTATCACTAATTTTTGAACTCCATCTATGGTTTTCTTTTTGTAAACTTTACCAATATGCTTCTCTATGGAGTCAATTTTTAGCTACAACCTCTTTTCCTTCTTATTTATTTGGCTACAAATCTTACATCTACATTCTACCAGAGGCTCCCCTTCAATTGGATTATCCACTGGTTCAATGAATGGATACCTTGACACCCATTCTACTTGAAAATTCCTCGATAGATCCCACATTCTATCATTCTTTGATTTTTATTTTCTTTTCTTCCCTACACCATCATCTTCTCTGACATTCTCAGTCTCATCTAAGTCGATTATATCATTATGGCTACTTTGGGTATTTAATTGAAAATCTTCTTCAAGCTCATCATGATCTGGCATATCAGGTTCATTGACTTCTTCAATATGTCATGTAGGTTCAGCCTCAAGTTGTGAATCTTGAAAATCTTCTTGTGATGAAGTAGCTTCCCGATTTTGGCCCGAAACATTTCCAACACCATGACCAAAGTATGATGATAAGATTCTACATTTTGTTGGCCTCTCTTGGATTTCTCCATATGCCAGAGCCTTACCCTTATTCTTGTTTGACATCTTGATTCTTCAATGAAATAAAGGCTACCAACCTACTAGTGAAAAAAAATGTTTACTTGTTGAAGAAGTGACAAATCACAAATGAAAATAGAACTATAACATACAATGTTTACATAGTCATAGAATAATAATCACCTACCTTTGCCTCAAATTCAATTATAGTCGCGACTCGCCAAAGCAGTCAAGACTCAACAGTCTGAACTTCGCTATCGATCAAATTAAACCGATCCAAATTGTGTACAATAACACTGATGTATGAATGTATTTATACTAATATTTTTTGGTGAATTGGGCTGGAGGTATTAGGTTGGTGTCCAAATATTTGGCAAAGGCCACGTAATTATAATACATCTTGTGTTATTTCCTAGGCAATTATGGGTCGTCCAATACCTTGGTATGATTAATAAAGGTGGTGAAAACCCATTAGTTTGAGACACGCGTCTGTAAAATGGATGGCAAAGTTGGGGCCACCTATATATATATATATATATATATATATATATATATATATATATATATATATATATATATATATATATATATATATATATATATATATATATATATATATATATATATATATATATATATATATATATATATATATATATATATATATATATATATATATATATATATATATATATATATATATATATATATATGTTGGAAAATGTAGGCCATCCAATTGGGGCCGCATTGAAATTAAAGGCAAATGTTAAAAATATATCATGCTCAAAATGTATATGCCATTGGCGATAATGTGAAAGAAATTGTCAAAATTTAATAAACTTTTGGGTGATGGACCCTAGCATTGGACCCAATTTTAATAAATGTGGGGCGATAGGGTCAATCAGGTATGGGAAAAACATTCACCAATTCATGGGTTATTGACAGGTGATATTTTCCAAATGGCAAATAATTACCACTAAATTTTTTGCTAGGTCCGACCATCCTGAAAACTTCTTTTCATGTTATACCTTGACCTCTTAATTATAACCTCCTTTTGGGTAGACCTTGGTTGTATGAGATGCATGTTTTTCCTTCCATGCTTCACCGTAGAGTCACATTTATTCACAACAACATGATCTATACACTTCATGCGGATGATGCACCAAATCCTTGTTTGAATATTCAAACCCACACTAGTCCTATTTCTAATAGTAATTCTTCTTCCTCTAATACTCTTCTTGGCGATGATTGGGGAACCTTGGATTTTAATCCTACCTTTATTGGAGAATATAAGTTTTCTAATCTTGATTTTATGAATCAACAAAGAGAGATTGAACAATGATATTTTTCTTCTACATCGAATGCCCTTTGTAATAACCTTGTTGCTGCTTCTACCCACTATGAATTTGTCAAACTTACTAATGATGACATAGTGACTACTGAAGTTCGATTGACTCTTTCTGATAGGGCTTCTTGTTATGGTCCTGGTTATCATTTCCTAGTTAAACAAAGATTCAATGGTCAAGGATGTGGTAAGCATAAACATGGAATTCAAATTCCCTTACATAATGGGGGCCATGAGCATTCTTGTGGATTTAGATTTAATCCTCAACAACAAATCAATGTTAACAACATCTCAAACAACACTTCAAAACATGATGAACCTATGAAGGAAATTGACCAGGAAGTTCTTTTGCCTAAACTCCTATGTGCTAAGATGATTACTAGACCTAAACACAAAAAGGAATGTAGTCCACACTTGAAGACTCTTCCTTTTTGTTTGAATCATATATTTCATGATAACTCTACTAATGTATGTCAAGCTTTACATTATAAGATTAGGAAGCTCATTGATAGTAAGGTTATTTATCTATCATGTGGTAATGAGTTGTATTTCAATCCTATTTTCTCTAAATAAAATTTATGTTTCTATTATGGAGCTCCACATTATGTAAACAATGTTTGCCTAATCCTTGGGGGCTCATTGTCTTGTATAGTGTTGTGATTGATATAATAGATCCCATTCCATCCTTGTTCCTATGCTTGGGGGGCAAAGATGTCATCTCCTTCTTTTATGTCTTTTTGGGATCCACTTTTCCCTTGGTTAAGCAGTATCTATCTATTATGTGATATCCAATCATACATGAAAATTTTGATTTGCATTGAGGATCTATCTCCTTGATCATAACCTATTTCATTGTTTGACATTGGGTTTCCATGGTTGATAAAATCTCACCTTGGAAAATGAATAGTGTGCTATCCCTCACAAGGGTTACTTTTTCCCTTCTTGCATGATATCTCTTTGCATTCATCCCTTCCATGACCTCATAGGATCTATGACCTTCTTGGCTTGGATTGGGTGTTGTCTATGGTTATTGTCTTGATGTTGAAGAAGGCTTTATGCTTGTTCTTTTCTTTCCTTAACATGTCAAAATACTATGTATTTTTTCATCTTAAGGAGGGGGTCATATATATGGCCTCCTTCATTCTATATTATGCATTTTTGTTCTAACCTTTTGTTTTATAGCATGCTAAATCCTTGGAAGGTAACACACATAAGTTTCTAAATCTTGAATAGATACACATTTTACAAATGTAGTCTATGGTGATATCAGGATATGAAACCATGGGTACTTCAAAAAATCCATCAGAAGATGCACAACATACATGCACAAAGCCACCAGAAGGAACACAACTTTATGAGGTAACTATCAAGTACTTTCTTGGTAGGCCATCCTATCCTTTTTGTGGTTCACAATGAGATACACATATCTTACTAGGTGAACTAGCCATTCCTCTCTTCTTTTCTCTCTTCTATTATGCTTTTAGATCTAACAAGGACTCAAGTTCCTTGGGGGCTTGATGGATTCCTTGTATCCTTAATCATAATAGGGATTTTTTTCTTCTATTCTTGTTCTACTTTACCAAGATTTTACATCGAGTCCATACTCTTGCTAAAGTGGGGGCTAAATATATCATCAAAAAATTGAAGCACTTCCATTTAGGACTGGTTTATCCCTTTGAGTAAGTGGTTTGGGGTCATGTCAAATGCCTTGAATGGGCCTTTCACTTGGATCTAGCTCTATCCTCTGTCCTTCCCTATTTTCCATTTCTTTCTATTTATTTCTGGTATCCTACTCTAAGATTTTGAGGTTCTTGACCTAAGGGTCCAGGTCGACCTCAACCCTGACCTAGGGTCCAAATTTCAAATTCTGAAGGTTTCCAGTTGTTGGGTTTGAGATAATTATTTCACGCTTCTTGGTTGGTTGTTCCGAGCTTCAACATGGTAAACTCTTAAAATATATTTAATATAGGTCAACTTCTAAGGGTATTGGCTTAATGAGAAATTATTTCTTCTATGTTAGAATCTCTATAAGTTTGTTCCCCAAACTAGTATATAAGGAAGCCTTGTCCCCTCATTTCAATTCAAGTAATCAAGCAATAATCATCAATACATAAGTGATCATCGATTATAATAAAATAAAGCAATCAAGAAGCAAGAAAGAAGGAGAAAGGAAGTATTCAAGAATTCAAGCATTCAAGTGTTCAAGCATGTAAGATTCAATTTATCAAGAAGATCCATTAGTATCCATTGAAGGATTCAAGCTCTATGGAGCCCTCTTGTTGAAGATTTCTCCACCCATATCCATTCAAGCTTCTTCCTATTCCAAGATCCATTCAAGATTGGTCTTTGTAGACATGAAAAATTGGCAAAAGGCTTAAATAAATCAAAAGGTGCATCAAATCATTAAAATAATACGAAAAATTAATAAATGGAACAAAGGCAATTCAAATCAAAGGAAAATTCAATTAAATGATTAAATGATTAAATAAAGCTTGAAAAGGGGAAAAACACTAAGAAATTGATTAAATTCAATTAATGACATAGTTGTTGAAATGAAAAATCAAAATGAACCTCTTACCCTTCATGGCTAAATTTAATTACTTTAATTAATTAATAAATCATAAATTCCCTCAACAAAGGAAAAAGGAGACAAAATGGACACAAATCACTCACTTTTGTTGAAATGGTCTAGCCTTTTGAAACCATTTAAATGTTTGTCCCCCAATTTAGGGACAAAGCAAAGTCAATTGACCTTACCCAAGCATAACCATGGTTATCTCACTCTACCCCCTACCCTTGGGAAAATCCTATAAATAGAAGGCATTTTGAGGCATTAATCATCCACTCCATATCTTTGAATTGCAGCAAAGCTCTTGCAATTTGCATCCACACCACTCACTTAGCATTTTCATTGATAATTAGCTTAATTGTTGATCATTTTAGAGATTTTCTTATCAAATAGAGCTAGAATTTGATAATTAGATCTATTTTGCATATCATTTTTAGTTCAATTCTCATAATTAGAGTGTCACTAGTGAGGATTTGCAGCTGAGAGCCTCACTTACTACTTCAATTTAGAGAACCATGAGATGTTGATAGATTAATTGTGCATTATTTAGATTAGTTTTCTTTGAATAGTGTAAATTCTCTTTAAATCTTGTTATTTCATGAAGGTGTAAATCACTCACACACAAATGGCACCCACCGTGGGGCTCTAGGCCTCAAATTTATCATAATTTCTACGTTATTTGCAATATTTAGGTTAGAATTGCATGATTTTGCTCACTGTTTGTAGGTTATAGGAAAGAAATCACGCCTGTCGGTAAAGAAATCACGCCTAAAGCAAAGAGATGTCGCTCGCAGAAATTAAAATGTCACCTGAAGTCTGAACGATCACGCTTTTCAGCCTACAGAATCACGCTTCTGGAAAAAGAAATCACGCCTGCGGAAATTAAATTCTCGCCTCACGGACAAGCAGCTGATGCCTTTGGCTATTTAGATGTCGCCTGAAAAGAATTAAAAGCCGCGGCCGAGGAATCATTTTACGCCTGGTGTAAAGGGAGTTTCCTGCCTTTAGCATTTAATTTCTCGCTTTGAGTATTTTAAATGTCACCTTGGATTAATTAAATGTCGCTTCTATGAATTAATTTTTCATTTCTGAGAAATAATTCACGCGTTATTTTAATTTGATATCGCACTTGATTACTTTAATCTCGCTTGAGCCCCTTTTGGTGACACTCGCGATTAAAGTAATTACATCTTTATTAAATTAGATCTCACCTTTAGCATGGACAATGTCACCTGGTTTAGCAGTTATATTGTATCAGAGTAATTGTTGTTGTCGCATGTATTAAAGATTTCACACGTTTGAAAAATTTAATATCGCACTTGTCTATTTTAATCTCGCTTGAGCCCCTTTTGGTGACACTCACGGTTAAAGTAGTCACGTCTTTGTTAAATTTAATCTCACCTGTAATCTGGATGATGTCGCCTGATTGTATTTTCTCTATTTTGTCAAAAATGATAAAATAAAGACTGTATGCTAACTTCACTGTCATTTTTTTGTCTCAGGTACATGCTCTGTCACAGAAAAGTGCTCAAAATTTTTATTTTTTATTTTTGCATGCAAAAAAGAAACAAAAAAGGACGTCCTATTAGAGTATACCTTGCACCTTTTGGATTTAATTTGCAAATATTTGAGTTCAAAATAAATCAAGAGCATAATCAATTTGATCATTTTAAGCTTTTTGATTTTGGTTTCCCCTCACTTTGTATGAATTTGTGCTGACTAACTTGTTGGTGGAGGGAATGTTTTGCTAAGGTAAGAGAAGGATTTGGAGAGAAAATGAAAAATATACTACTTAAAAATGCACCTAGCCTTTGCTAGCATCGTTTGAGGTATTTCTCTCATCAAGCTTGCACATTCCCTTAGCTTGTGGCATTTCAAAGTTCAAAACATAGTTTAATCATAAAAGGAAAAAAATAAACACTTCAATTCTAAGAACCCCTTTGTCATGGGGTTGAAAAAGAACCAAATTGATTGTGAGTGTTTGGGATAAGGGAAAAGCAATAGGGATATGCTCTTCACTCTTTGAGTGGATCAAATTCCCAAACTTGCTCTACCAAATCCACTTTTCATGCTTTCAAATGAACATGTTTAAAACTTAGTGGGCTCGCCTCCCGAGATTGCCTTGGAAGGGCCGGTGAGAGGGACAGCCCAAAGTGGGATACACTTGCTTTTGCCGCAAGAATCTGACCCACTATAAAATGAAACGCGTGTATCCTTAATGGGGTGCACGACAAAAAAGATTTTAGCCCTTTCGAACTTCCTCTAGTAGTCTTAACAGATTGCGCAAAATCATGCTTCGGTGCGTGTGGGAAGCCCCTTAACATACTTGGGGGATGAAAGGCTAAGATCTATTTTGAACGGAAAACTTACTACAAAATAGTAAAAATAGCAAAAAACTACCTAATAGAGCCATTTAAAAGCCAAATTTGTGCTAGGTAGCTTGCTTGGAAGTCTTTCTTGTGATCAAACCCGTGGAAACATTTGAGAATATACACATTAGAGTGATCTAGGGATATGGTGAACTATTGATGTGTGTGTTGAGATTGTCTTCAGCTTTTCAAACAAGAAGTTCCAAAGTACTTGATCAAAATACAATTAAATTTTTAAATCTTATAAACTGATCAATACCATTTACCCATTCCAAACCAACCCAACCGGATTGAAATTCATGAAGGAAGTTTATTTGGGAAACAAATCAATCCTATTATGGAGCATAATTATCGAAGTGAAGATCAAGATCTCTATAGGAATCAAAGTGATGAGGTTTCTGAAGATGACATTGTTGAAGCATCCCAAAGTCCTGTGTTTCTGGAAATAATGGAATTACTTTTGAAGTGGGATAAAGACACATATTTTCTAGCTTTAGCTCAAGCAGGAGCTAAACTTCCTTATAATTATGACATGTCAACCTTGAGAAAGAATGAGGAAAACCAAAGAGATACATCATATAAAATGCCATTATTAATATCAAGCTATTCTTTTCAAAGTGATGAGGTGTCTAAAGATGATGTTGTGAGAGCATCCCAAGATCCCGTGTTTATAGAAATAATGGAACAAATTTTGGACTGGGATAAAGAAACATATTTCCTAACTTTAGCTCAATCAGGAGCTAAGCTTCCACATAATTATGACACATCAACTTTAAGAAATAATGAAGAAAAGCAAAAAGATACTTTATCTAAAGAGCCATCATTAAGATCAATTTTTCCTTTCCTCTATGATGATGGGTCATCCATATCTTCATCCTCCTCACAAAAGGAAGCATTTAAGAGTGATAAACTTATCTTGGATCAAAGGAAATTGCATAATCAACCTATTTGTGATCAAGATAATAAAGAATATGGAGTGAAAAATACCGCTCTCAAGCAAGATCTAATTCAAAAACCTCCATATAGCAAGAGTAATCCATTCATTCTTTGTCCATCTCCTAACAAGGTTTCTCCCTGGATGACTTGTACACCTTTCATCCTTCATCCATCTCCCAAACCTCTATCTAGCAAAGACCCTCCCATAGCTAGCATTCCTTTCATCTTTTCTTCATCTCCCAAAGCTCCATAATTATCCAAAATTCCTCCATCAAAGAATGAGCCTAAGGATGACACTTTTCCCATTGACTATGTCTACCCTCAAGGGCTACCTCTAAAAGAAACCCAAGCTAACTCACATCTTGTTGTAGACCTTTTCCATGCTTCAAAGATCTTAGAACCCAAAGTTTCATGTGCCTCAATGCCTATTATACCTATTCAAGAGGATCCTATACCATTCTTCCAAACATTCCCCACACATATCCAAACATCTACCTTGTCCTTAGAAGTGGCTTCATGTCAAGAAGATAATCCAAAAAGAAAAGAAACAAACATTGATAAAGATCAAGATCAAGATTATATACAAACCCCTCCCATATTTGATGAAGGTCCCATATCCCTTGAACCTTGTGATGATCCCCTTGTATCCTTTCATGTCTTTCAAGATGATATCCTTCCATTCCAAGAACAAAGTACCCTTCCAAGTTCCACATTTTCTCCACTTCCCGAGCAAGATCAAGATATCCCTTCCATAACTTCCAATGAGCATATTGAAAATCAAGAGAAAAATATCTTCGCTACACAATTCAAAGATCCTTGTCAAGATCAAAGCATCCCATCATTTCCTTGTCATATTCCTCCATGTTCACCTCAAAAAACCATCATTCTTCCAAATCCCTTACAAGATAATAAATCCGTTCAAGCTTCAGTTGATCTTATTAAATGTGTTCCTATCAAAGCTACTCATGAGCCTATTGGTATAAAGATAAATCCTAAAGATGAGAACGTTGACGATGGAGCTCCTTCCAAAGATATTGATATCCCTTTCACAACTTATATTCCTCCATTCAAATACAACCACATACCTCCACTATCCTCCAAATCCATTTTGGGTGCCTATGTCCCAAAACAAAAGTCTTCATCCCTTCCATCCATACTAGGTCCATATATTCCCCCATCAACCGTTCCTATCATCCCTAGCTATCCATTCACTTACCCTACCATGTATCAAAATCAACAAAGACACACATACTTGAAGTATGTCCAAACACCGATCCATATGAACCATCCATATTATTCCTATTCATCCACAATTCCTAAGTCTTTTGGAAGCAATGTTGATGTGCAACATAAAAATCATAAATCCAAGAATCCATATGTGCATAAAAATCACAATGTCCCATCTAATCGACATGTGAATGAAAAGAAAAATGAAATATCCAAAAGGCCGCAAAGGTCCACCAAGCAAAAAGAAAAAAATAAAATGTGGGTTCCTAAATCCCTCATTGAAGAAATGCATTCAAAAGCATTCCAAAAGAAAGAAAAATCAAAAGAATATGTGGATTCCCAAGTCATTGTTGAAAGACTTGCACACAAAAGAAGAATCAAAATTGACATTCAAGCTTCCAAAGGCTTCCATTCCATCTCCTTCCAAACATCCTTCATCTTCTTACATCCAAAAATCCACTACCTCAAAAGGACCCTTACCTCCGTCATCTATTGTTCCTCCATCATTCCACCACTCTTCAAAGTGTGTGTCAAAGTTGATCTTGCCAACATTTCCATCTTCAACATACCTTTTTCTTATCCTCACATTCATTTTCCAATGCATACTTTCCGTACTTCCATCCCTCTTATCAATATCTTTGAGCATCCTAGTCATACCCATGGTTTATTATAGCATATCTTTCAAAGGAGCATTGTCCAAAGATTCTAATGTTGGGAAAATATTGAAAAATACAAAAAAATAAAAAAATAAAGAAAAAAAGAAAAAAATGAAAAAAGAGAAAAAGTGCCTTGGTGAAAACCTAGCAATAGGCACCTTGGTAGAAAAAATAAAAAAAAATAAATCTAAGGTGAAAACCCCTTCTTGTGGCGCCTTAGACAAGTACCATGATGAAAACCTAGCAAACAGGCATCATGCATAATTTTTCCTTCTTGCACTCTACACTTGGGAGTAAGTTTCATCCATGCCATCTTCCATCTTCCTATCACTTACCTCACTTTCATCCATATTTCCATCTCTCACCTTCGTCTTGACAAGGTTGAACACATCCATGAGCATTGAGTATCTAAACATCCGTTATCCTTTCCATCAGCTTATGTACTTGTTGCATCCATGTTACCGTATCATGATCTTGCTTATCCCAAATTCACCTTCATTATTCCTTGACAATCTTTTTCATAATCCCAAAACATTCCATCATAGCCTCCATCACTCCTTTATCATGATTGTGTTATCTTATCCACATCTTACCCAAATTGACCCTTGGTCTTGATCAAGATGAACTTTTTTAAAAAAAAATTGTTATCAAAAAACTTCTTGACATGCCACTCTTTTGGATCACTCCTTTTCATGGTAGCAAATTGTTATCCTATACACTATCTAGCCCTTTACAATTGACTTCCATGGCTTATCCAAAAACATGCTTCACATTGCTATATCATTTTTTCCTTAGCTTGGGTACTCTTGAGGAGATAGTCCTATGGGTCACATTTGCATACTTCTTCCATCATAGCCTTTCCATCTCTAATCCATCAGCTTGAAAATCCATCCTTCGTGTCCTATATCTTGCTAAGACATTGGGGGCAAACCAATGTGATCTTGTTTGAGAGTGGGTAAAAAGGACAGCATGAAGTGCTTTTGAGTTGTATCTTGCATAAACTGAGCTTCGGTAAAATCTTGAAATTTTGTCCAAGTCCAACATTTTTTCTATCCAACTGGGGCATTTGATCTTAATCAGTGGATTTCAACAACATGCATGAATTCACATGAAGCAAGGCATTAAACCCAAAAAGGATTCAATAGTACAATATTCAGTCACATCAGAGAGGGAATTATCAGAGTTTTAGAAGAGAGAAGAAGATTTTCGTGAACCTTTGATGGATATCATTGTTCACTAACCAAGAATTCAATTACCACAACTTGATCCATGAGCCTTCATTGACTTTATTATTCGGGATTAAAAATTGACAACACTTTAAAGATCAGAATACTTGGAAATACTTTTTGAAAATCATGAAACAATGCAAAACACTTGAAGCTTTCTTTTGATGATCTTTTCTTACATTGATTTTTATCACATCTTTTTAGCTAATCGATGATGTTTCGACTAGATTGGCGATGATGGAGACATGATATTTTTCTTGCCTTTGAGTGACTATCTTGAGGGATATCCAAAACTTATGTGAATTCGTCTAACGACATGGTCATCAAAGAACCATCGAGGACTTTTATATAGGGTGGAAGGTTGACCTTTGCTTGTTTATGCAACATTGAATTCGTTTAAACTGGTATTCATACTCTCATAGTTGGTTTATTTGACTAGTGTGGGTTGTACTAGTTTCCAAAATGAGGTTACCAAATGCGATAAAAAGTGGTATTCATATCATCATGTCAGTGGGCAGTGGTGATTGTACTTGCTTTCCGGTCCCAAAATGCTCAATGATGAAAATTTATCCTCAAGGCATTTATTTGCTAAAAGCTAGTGACACTTAGCTGCATTGCATTGCATTATCATGGAAGGTTAATTGCATTATCATGTTAGATTAATTGCATGTGCATTTTTTTGCAGTTATTTTCCAAGGGAAAAGGGGGTGATTCAATTGAAATCTTGGTCAATCATAAAATGGGTCATTCAATCAAGAATCAAGGAAAGTCCATAAATCAAATAAATGCCCATAATATCAAAGATCCATGAACTTTGTCTAATCAAAGATACAATGTCATCAAAGTGATACATCAAAGTCCTGATCAATAACTAAAATATCATGATACAATATCAACAAACTAAAAGAGCTCCATAATCAATCATCTCAATAACCTATACTCTAGCTGGGTCAAACCATGACTTAAATCCAAATATCCAAGAAGCTAAGGTCCGTATATATATCATTTACAGAAATGTGCCTGTTTCACAAATCAAGGGAATCATATAAGTATTTTATATCAGTGAGTCATCTTACGTCAATCAATCCTATCAAAGTATCAAGCAATCACACCCAGTACCATCGTTCGTGTCTCGATGTCCTGAGAATGAAGAAGCAATATCAAATCATATCGGTTTTCACACTGATTGATTTATCCTATCAAAACTATCATATGAGATTGACAAATCACATTCATTGGTACCATTATCCTGTTATAATCACTTGTTTCACTTAACTACAATAGACCTATCTATCTTGGATGCAAATTTGTGAGTCATGGCATATCATTAATATTTTTTTCAAAAATGAAAACATATTGGACCAATCAATTAAAATCTTTCAAATTAAGGAATCAATATGTTTTATTTCTGAGGGGGCATCAGAGTATCAAATTGGCATCACATCAAAAACATTTATCAGTGGGGCATATCATATCAAGATATCAGTATCATATCATATCATATCAAGTATCATATCAGGAGGCAAATCAATTGCATATCGGTTTCATATCAAATCTGTCATCATATCAAACATATCAACATATCAGCAATCAATCAACCCAGGACTTTTATCAATCAACCCAGGACCTTTATCAATTAACCTAGGACCTTTATCAGTGAACCCAGGACCTATCATCAAACCAGGACCCATATCAGATCAGTATCATATCAGAGGCATCAGAATCATATCAGCACCATCATCAGAGGCACATCATCATCATCAGGAAGTACATCAATCAGAACGATCAGAGGCATATCAGAACCAGGACCTGAATCAGATCATTAGACTAAGGAAATCTTTGAATCAGTGTTCTTCGCACATCGACTCAAAGAGGGGCATTTGTAGACATGAAAAATTGGCAAAAGGCTTAAATCAATCAAAAGGTGCATCAAATCATTAAAATAATATGAAAAATCAATAAATGGAACAAAGGCAATTCAAATCAAAGGAAAATTCAATTAAATGATTAAATGATTAAATAAAGCTTGAAAAGGGGAAAAACACTAAGAAATTGATTAAATTCAATTAATGACATAGTTGTTGAAATGAAAAGTCAAAATGAACCTCTTACCCTTCATGGCTAAATTTAATTACTTTAATTAATTAATAAATCATAAATTCCCTCAACAAAGGAAAAAGGAGACAAAATGGACACAAATCACTCACTTTTGTTGAAATGGTCCAGCCTTTTGAAACCATTTAAATGTTTGTCCCCCAATTTAGGGACAAAGCAAAGCCAATTGACCTTACCCAAGCATAACCATGGTTATCTCACTCTACCCCCTACCCTTGGAAAAATCTTATAAATAGAAGGCATTTTGAGGCATTAATCATCCACTCCATATCTTTGAATTGCATCAAAGCTCTTGCAATTTGCATCCACACCACTCACTTAGCATTTTCATTGATAATTAGCTTAATTGTTGATCATTTTAGAGATTTTCTTATCAAATAGAGCTAGAATTTGATAATTAGATCTATTTTGCATATCATTTTTAGTTCAATTCTCATAATTAGAGTGTCACTAGTGAGGATTTGCAGCTGAGAGCCTCACTTACTACTTCAATTTAGAGAACCATGAGATGTTGATAGATTAATTGTGCATTATTTAGATTAGTTTGCTTTGAATAGTGTAAATTCTCTTTAAATCTTGTTATTTCATGAAGGTGTAAATCACTCACACACAGTCTTGAAGATCTAAAGACAACTGATTTGAGACATCCTACATCCTACTTTCTACAATTCTACATCCATTTGGAGCATTCATACTTATGCATTCAAGGATTCCAATCCTCTAGAAGGGTTTCAACATAGGCAAGGTGAAATATTCTATTTACTTTGTTTATTACTGCAATTTCAATTCTACTTAAAGATTAATTTCAAAATCAAGGTTTGACTAAGGAAAACCCCGTATTCAAACAACAAAACCATTTTTCTCACAAGTCCAGGTGCGGAGCAGTGAATTACAAAGAAAATTTTGATACCCTTTTCGAAAAACTTTCAGGATCTACAAATAGAATTTTTGTCAGAGTAGCATAGGTCAAGGTCGAAATAAAGGGGTCAAGGATGACCTTCATTTGGGTCATGGTCAACCTGGACCTGAAAAGAAAAATATTTATGAGTTTTGTAGATCTCACAGTTTCGGTTTGGGTATGCAAAATTCAATAGTTTTTGAGACCGTTTGAGAAGGTTTTTAGAAGATTCTTTTTTGGAGGTAAGTAATTTTTATTTCATCATTTCAATATTAATCTTCTTGATTTACTTTTCAAATATTATCAATTGCTCTTTCATAAACCCTATCTTTCTAGAGGAGAGGGAGAAGTTAGCCCATCCCATTTATCTCTTTTGTATAGATCACAAATTTGTTGGCAAAATGGTCAATTTTCCCCTTGGGATTCGTGACATGGTTTAACATCCTCCTGTGTCTTCTATAAGTCTAGTGGTTGTATCAGGCATTAATAGGTCGATCTTTTGGTGCAACGACAACTACTACTTGTAACAAGTGGTATCAGAGCTTGGTCACAGGTTCGAATCCCCTCGAGTAACACTGAGGGGGAGATTGTTGGAAAAATGGTCAGCACTCCCCTTGGGATTTTTGACATGGTTTAACAGCCTCCTGTGTCTTCTATATGTCTACTGGTTGTATTGGGCATTAACAGGTCGATCTTTTGGTGCAACATCAACTACTACTTGTAACAGAATTGACACTTACCTTTGTGTTAATTGGGCATCATTGGAGGATAAATCTTGGTATTCTTCCTCTCCTTTGTATACAGTGTGGATCCATTTTCACACTATACAGGGTGGGATTTGGATTAGTGGTAGAGGGGATCAGACTAGAAGTAAGGGACAAAGATGATTTAAAATTATATAGTTTGTAAATAAGCCCTTGATAAAGGGGGAAACCTCCCTAAGCTTGGGATATAAACAATAGCTAAGATAGAGAGGACAAAGACCATAATTTGGAAAGCTTAGGTTGGTGCCTCATTTGTGAAATGATTTAAAATTAGAAATAAGTAGGAATGGAAGCATTTAAACCTACTATCTAGCATAGCCTACTTTTTAAAACTAGAGTACCACATCTTTTTGTTCTCCCAAGAGGTCGTCCCTGTTGGTTTTTGAAAACACTTACGCCAACTAGGGATATCTTCCATTACATTCGTTGAATTTCTTTGTAATGGGTTAGGGGTTCTATTATTTGGTCTATCCCCCTTGTCTGGGCTAAAAGGTTTCCCATCCTTCCATTGAGTATTGTAAGGAAAGTTCTGCATTCTTGGCAATTTATTAAAATTGTTGAAGGGAGGCTTGTCTCCTCCTGCAGCTTTATTATTTCTATTTTCACCAGGTTTCAGATCCTTGATTGCCTTAAGAATTTGTTCCAAGATTTCCTCATCCTTTGGTTTAACACTTTGGGGCTTTCCTTGATCCTTTCTATTTAACAAAGGTGATCTGTTATCTTCTCTCCTTCCCAACTTCCCTGAGATTCTCCGATTACTTTCCATATTCACAGCTAACTTGTAGGCTCCAACAAGGCTCCTTGGGTTTTTGTCTCTCAATAAGTAACCCATTTTTGAGTCAAAGGCATTTAAATATGTAACAAGGCATACCCTGTCATTCAATCTAATGACTTGCAATAGTTTGTACATGACCTTTTGAAACCTGACGTTAAATTCAACAACATCTTCATTGAAATCCTTTTTTATGTTATTGAATTCATTCAGCATAAAGCCCTCATGTGTCTTATCACCATATTGCTCCTTAAAACAATGCCTAAGTTGATTCCATGAACCTATGCTACCATGAGGCAAAGCTCTAAACCAGTCTCTTGAATCTTCTGTTAAAGATTGCACAAATAATTTCATAATAACATCATCTGGTACAATATTGTAATCATCAATTACATTAATAAATTTTTTTAAATGTTCTTCACAAGTTACAACATTGCTTCCTGTAAATTTAGGGAGCTTTTTTCTAATTTCTTCAGGGATGGGGTTGGGATAACCAGGAATGCCATTGAAAACCAACTGCTTGCACCTTTCATGTATAACACCTAAATTTGGAAAACTAGCCCCCTGGGATGTGGATGCATTTGTATTTGTAGTAGCAGAACCATTAAATCCTCTTGGTAGGGGAATGCCATCTGTCTGATTAGTTGGGTGTGCAACACCACCTCCTTGTGTCATATTCAAAAAACCAAAATTTGTAGGTCCTGCAGACCTCTTAAGAAAATCAAATTTTTTTTTTCATTTCTAATGTTGCTGCTTCTAATTCTGCCTTTTCCAGGTGTTTAGCTAGCAACTCTTGCTCTTTCTTGGCTTTTTCCAAATCTGCCTCCAGTCTTAAAGACTGGTCAAGATTTTGCTTAGGATTGACAGGTTCATTGATTGAAATACCTATGTCTTTTTGTTTCCCCTTATCCTTTGGAACCCATGTTTCAAAATTCTTGTGAACAATAGGCAGCTCACTTGTCTATTCAGGGATGGGAACATAGTTTATAGCCTCTAAGTTTAACAGTTGTCTTTTTAACTGTTCAGCCCTTATCATAGCTTGTCTGATTCTCTCTTCCTTATCCCTATCCCTTTTTTCTCTGATAGTAGCCTGTTCCTGAATCCTTCTTTCTAGTTGATGAACTTCCTCAAATATATCTTCAGAGTCAGGCAAAGTCATTTCAGATTCATTATGTTGTGCTTGAGGATTTTCTTGCTGACCCTAAGAGTCCTGAAGGCCCTATGGTATTGAGGAACCAAGGGTGAAAGGAGGAAGAAAATCCTGACCCCCTCTACTCTTACTTCTCGACCTTCCTTGCCTTCGTGAATTCTTCCTCCTATTCTAGGATATTCCTTCACCTTCTTTCTCTGTGGGTGAGTAATAATCTTCATATTGATTAAGTCCTAAATCAACCGCCTCCTCATATTCTGAGGCATTTCCTTCTTGACAAGGAGGAGGAATATTATGCCGTCTAGGGTTTCCCCTCTTTCTCCAAGTCATGGACATATCGTTGGTATCTTTGTCCTTCTTACCTTGGTTTCTTCTAGATGTAATAGGAAGCCCACCCTGCAGACTTTCCTCAGGGTGTTCCCTACTATATGACCTTGTATTTTTGAAACTCATACTGCTATATTTTATAAAGCACTAATCATAAAAATGTTCAGAGTCACCACTCACAGAGTGTGAGATGATATCAAAACTTTTAAAACTGACTCTTTGCACTTTCAATGGAAACCACTGGATATGATAAACAAGCCAGCCAGGAGTCAAAGCTCTACTCGTACCTGCATTATTTATAACTGATTTATAACACCAGAGACATCAAATGATTTAAATAGCCAGGTTAGGAGTCCAGCTCAACTTGAAACCTGCACTATTTACTCTTGACAATATTTCTCTATTCTCCAGTAGAATCACTGATCTAATGGTGACTTGGGAAAGCTGAATCAATCTAGGTAATGAAATTTTGAAAGTTTATAAAATAAACAGTGATTCAAAACTAATTTTGCTTCTTTATTATGCACTACTCCCCAGCAGAGTTGCCATCTTGTTGGTGTTTGAAAATGCTTACGCCAACTAGGGCTGCCAATATGCCTATGATGGACATTAAGGATTGGTTAGTTCCAAATGTAAGCAATCTATAGGCAACTGGACCAACTATAGGGATGGATAGTCCCTCTTCTACTTCTGGCTCTGTGAAACCAAGGCAGGTACACCTGATCCAATAGTATTTAACTCTTAACTGATAGTCTTAACTCTGCCCTTTATTTCTTTGTTGGATCTTTTAACAGATAAAAACAGTGAGAGAATACTAAACAACAGCCTATTATTCATTGATCCTCCATCACTGGGTAGGACAACACATAAATGTAAATAAAACTGAAATTACTGGTAATGATTTTAAGATTTTGGGACTTTGAAATCTAAATCACCTTCTCAGAACAAAGATAGGAGAATACAGGCCAGTGTCTTATCCATTGGGCAACAGAGTCAGAAAATAGAAAGGATCCCAAAACAACTTTGAGAACAACTGGTTTTTGAAACATAAATACAAATGCCCCAACTATTCCCTACTTACAGATAATCCTTATGCGAATTCAATGAACATATATTTTACTTTGAGTAATATTTAATCCAACCCTAGGTCGGAACTCAAAGTGAGATATATACACATAAACCCTAAAATAGGCTTAAAGATTCATAGAACAAACACAATGGAGAGGTAAAGATTTGATATTTGTATTAAGTATAACCATGATCATTTACATACATCATATTCTGAATAAAAAACTTACTAGATAATGGTGCCAACTTGTATCTCTTCTCTATTATCCTGACAAAATCATACAAATTTACAATCCTCGACTGAGGAGTAGCGCTTCAGAATTTCCTTTTTTCTTCTTACACCTAACTCACTCAATGCCTAGAAATGACCATGGGAAATCCTTTTATATACAAGGAGATACAATAAGCTTTTGATCATTCTAGGGTTTACAAAATATCAACCCTTAAACTTTACAACAACTACAAAATTTACAATAAATACACTCAGTCACAATGGCGAGGAAATTGCAGTTGAGCCGACCTTCTTGATGTCTTTTAATGTAGTCCTTGGCTAGCTGTTAACAAATCTGATCTGTAATATTTGTTGTCCATTCTGTAATGAATATTTCCTCATATCTCAACCACCCTTATGACTCAAAACTAACTATTCTGATCTACTTTATGAAGCTGGCGGTGTATCTTCACTCTCCACAGCTAGCATGTACTGATATTTCCATTTATTATACACCTCTTCACTTGGGAACTCAAACTTAACAAATTCATCCTTCCCGGTAGGCAACTATTCCCATTCACTTATGATCTGTGTGATTTTCTGTTGAATGGTGTCAAACATCAATCTGGCATTTATCAACATTTTAATTGTGCCACTGAAAGAAGACTTATCACTTAAAACATTAGTGATTCATTCTGTGAGGAGTCCATCTAACTCCTCCCTCCACTGATAAGCTTGCTTAAATTCTCCTTTGTCTGTGAAAATAGGAGGCACCAGTTCATAACTTGAAAGCATTAATTCAGTTTTCAACATACTTGTTCTCCTGATAAAATTATCCACAAAAATGTTGAAATGCACCAACTTCTTCACAATTTTATGCAATGGCTTTATTAAAGGATCCGGGTCTTCCTGTCCCTTGGATAACATACAGAATAGTTTTACATTGGGAGACCTTTCAATCCATCTTTTCAAAACTGGAGCCATTTCATCCCTCTCTTTATTAAGAACCTTAAGCAAAGAAATTAACTTATCCATATGGCCATGTATAATAGAAGGCTTTAAATCTACTGCAAATTCCATAATCACCCCTACTATTTTTTCTTCATATTTTTGATTTACCAAAGCTGTAGCCTTTGCCTTCTCATTCCTTTCTTTTTCCAATTGTACCCTGATTTCCCTCAATTTATTTGTTTCCTTTGTTAGCTTCAGCTTCTCCCAAGCAACCCTTGCATCCATATCTATTTCTGGGAGTGGTGAGGGTGGAAATTTAATTATTGGGCTTGAAGATGAAGCCACCGTAGACTTATTAGAAATTGCTAATTGAGGAGATCTTTGGTCCCGTGGCCCTGATAACTGGACTACCAGTTTGTCCTTTTGAATTAGCTCAACTTTGAGCTCATTATAAGATTTAAGGACCATTTCAAATTTGATCCTAAGCTCTTCCTTTTCTCTGGCATCCTTCTCCGCCACACTAACATTGAACTTGGTAGTTTCAAGAATTAAATTAGATGCCTCCACACCAGATGTTTCTCCCACTCTCTCAAATGACTTAAACACAGGAGAAAACCTACCAGGCACCTGAAAAATCTTCTGCTTGAAAGCACTGCATGAAAAATATATCGCCAGAGAACATATGAGAGCAGTGAAGAAAAATAATAATCAAATTCTGGTATATAACATTTGCTAACGGCTCACAATTCTCCTGCACGTAACAAATTTATTCCACCATTACTGAGGTTGGCGGCCCTATCACTCACTGGACGTGAAAACATCATTCAAGAGAAAAATTCAAATTCAAGCCGTTGATATATTTCATTTTCGGCGCATCGGGTGGTAGACAATCTTATCAGCAAAATCCTATAGTACCTTTAGCAAGCTAGTTCTCGACCAACGAGAACATTTCAAAATTATCATGTGCAGAATTAAATTCCTTAAGCTCATCCTGGTCTGAGCAGTGATCTTTACACGTCAACATCACCCGTGGTCAATCAAAAATGACCGCCTCATCAATATATTTAACACAGGAGACCCACCAAATAGCTTCCATCTCTTTATCCAAATCAACGGTTGTCGCTAAACCGCAAACTTAAAACCTGAGCATCTCATCCCAACGGTTTAATGACAACCGTGAGATCTTGCAGCATTTTAATCATCTGAGAAACTAAGGTCCCACTGTGACACATCAGCGGGCACATATCAAATCAAAACATGCCATGCTGTAAAAGACTGACAAGTGGACCTAGTCCCTTTTCCTTTCTAACTCGGAGCACTTTGAAAATAGTCAGATCATAGCTGTTATCCAACCAATAAGAAGTAAACACGTCAAAGTGAACTGGCGCAATAAGGGGCCCAGTGAGCACTTAAGTCTTTAAGAAGATCGGACGGTTGTCACTATACTGCGAACTTAAAATCCTCACATCTTTGATCAACGGTATAACGAGAATCGTCTGATCAAACTGAAGATTAACGCTTTGGAAAACATGACCCCACAATCAAACACATGACCTTCTGTCAGTCAAATGACATTGTGCCACGTTTTCATACGGGCAGGTCCCTTCTGACTATCCTTTACCGTCTTTAAATATGCGTCAGCCGCCACCTAGTTTTTTTGAGAACCAATAAGAACCAAAAGATTGTAATGACCTGGCACTGTTAGGACCCACCGAACCTTTTCAAATAAAGAAAATCTGACAGCTGTCGCTATACCGCAAGCTTAATATGCAAGCATCTTGGATCAATGGTATAATGACCGTCGTAGATCTTTTTCGCCCTTTAAAGTCCGCAAACTCTTCCTCCAGTCGGGCCCGCCTTTGAGACAGGTGGCAACTCGTCGCTATATCACATGTCAGAGAAAACTGACAATCGGGGTCTTGCGGTGTAACGACAACCACTCGTTTTGGAAAGTGAAACCCTTAGGAAAATATACCCAAAACTTAGGCTTAGAGAAATAAAAGGAGAAGAGGGGAACGGGGGCCAACAACCCTCTAACCGCAAATGCATGACTTAAAAAATGTTAAAGGCACATGCGGATTAGCATTCTTAGTGAATCAAAAAGGTAACACGGGAAAACAAAAAGGGAACAAAGCAACCTAGGGTTTTGGAAGAGAGGGAGGAAACCCAAGCCAAAAACCTGGATATTTCAAAGCTACAAATGTGGAGTCAAGAAATATTTTAAAAAGTGATAACTGTGGCTCTTGCTTGGGGACATGTATCTCCTACAGATACATTGAGAAACTAGAATCTCTTGGTACAGCAGACCAGAACAAAACTTTAGCCAAAAGTAGGGAACTATATACAAAAATTTACAACCAAACCTGTATAGGGATCACCGATCCTTAGGAAAAATAAAACTTTAAGAACTGCCCATGAACAGACAATTCTAGGGGTGCACCCACCAAATTTGTTAGGAAATAAGAATTCGCTCACCATTTTTCTTTAATAATAAAAGGCCCTAACCAAACAAGGTCAAACTTTCCATGCCTGCCTTTGTCTTCAAGCCTTGCATTCCACATTAAAACCATATCTCCCGTTGTGAAAGATTTTTGGGTAGTCCTTTTATGATACAAGACTTTGCATTGGTCCTGCACCCTTTCATTTTTGTCATGTGCACCAACCCTTAATTCATTGAGTTGAATCAAATCGTTCATCCTGACTGCCATGTCTTCTTCTACATCATCATCATAAGCTTGAATGAACTGGTACATCTGTAGCAAATTGTTTTGAGGCAGTCTAGCATTAATCCCATATACTAAATCAAAAGGGGCACATCCTATTGCTTTTTTCACTGTAACCCTATCAGCCCATAAAGCTTGTAATAATTTTGAATCCTAGGATTTCTTATTTTTATCCAGAACTCTCTTCAGAATCTTGATCAAGCTTTTATTACTGGATTCTACCTGGCCATTGCCTTGTGGGTGGTAAGCAGATGAGTACGAAATTCTAATACCATTATGTCCACAAAAATCAACAAACTCCTTTGATCTAAAACACAATGCATTATCAACCACCACAGTTTCTGGGCAACCAAATCTTGTCAAAATATTTTGCATCATAAAGTCTGTCACTACTTTGCTAGTTGCCCTTCTTGTAGGGATTGCTTAAACCCATTTAGTAAAATAATCAGTTGCCACCAAGATATAAGAATGCCAACCACTAGACCTATTAGGGATCTCCCCAATGAAATCCATACCCCACTTCTGAAAAGGGGCTTGAACAGAAATAGGCCTGAGTGGAACATTCCTCCCGAATTTCAACTTTCCTGAAAACCTTTGGCAGGGATCACATTTCTTAACAAACTGATGGGCATCATTAAAAAGTGTAGGCCACCAAAAACCTACTCTAATGATCTTGTGAGCTGTAGTTTTAGCCATATAATGCCCCCCATAGACTCCACTGTGCATATCTTTTAACAAAAGTTCGGCCTTTTCCTGATCTATACATCTAAGTAAAACACCTTCATTGCTCCTCCACCAGAGCTCACCTTTTATAATGGCATATTTTATTGATTGGAGTCTCATAGTTCTTTTCTTATTATTATCCATCTCAGGGGGTAGGATCATCTTTTGCAAATATTGGACAACATCTTTGTACCATTCACAATAGTCCATATTGCATATATAAGGTCTCTGATCCTCTTCCAAAATATTTTTTTGGTTTGCATTTAGATTACTCTAGGCCATCAACTTTTCTAGGCCTAATCCTCTTACCAGCTTTGTTATGTGGATATCAATGTTGAACTCTTGAATCCTATTTATCCACCTACATCTCCTTCCTGAGACCTCCTGTTGGACCAGGATGTCCTTGACAGCAACACTTGGTACATAAGCAACCATAGTAGCCCCTACCCAATAACACCTAAATGTCTTGATAGCCTTGACTAAAGCATAAGCTTGTTTTTCAATAATATCATAATTCAATTCTGCTGCCTGCAAGGTTTTGCTGAAAAAGGAAATGGGTTGCTCAAAACCCTCAACATTTTTTTGTAATAACACTGCAGCAATAGTGTGAACTGATGTAAAAGAAAAAACTTGCATTGGCTTGCTATAATCTAGTGCCTTTAAGACTGGGGCATGCTTTATGGCCTTTTTAATGTCATTGAAAGCCTGAATTGCTTCAGTGTTCCATTCAACCTTCGCTCCTTTCTTCAACATTTTGGATATGGGAATACTAATTTCTGCAAAGTTTTTTATAAACCTTCTTAAGAAGTTAACCTGTCCTAAAAAAGACTAAATTCCTTTAACATTTTTTGGTAAAGTTAACTTGTCGATAGCTTCAACTCTTTCTGGATCTATCCTCACACCATCTTTTGAAACAATGTGCCCAAGTAACTTTCCTTCTGTTACACCAAAAGCACACTTCTTTGGATTCAGAGATACCCCATACTCTAGTGCTCTGGTAAAAATCTTTTCAAGATGTTGACAATGTTGTTCTTCCTTTGCTGAGAAGGCTGTCAAATCATCCTGATAAACCACCATGAATCTATCAATAAAATATGCAAAGGCTACATCCATGGCTCTTTGAAAAGTGGCACCAGCATTTGTCAATCCAAAAGGCATTCTTACATAGACATACGTTCCCCAAGGAGTTGTAAATGCAATCTTGAATTGCTCTGTGTCTTTGACCATGACTTGATTGTAACCAGAAAAGCCATCCATCATGGACATCAACTCTGACCCAGTGACCTTTTGCAACATATTCTCCATGTTTGGTAATCCATAACTATCTTTCAGAGAATTTATATTGAGATTCCTAAAATCCACGCATAGCCTGATATCACCATTTTTCTTTCTAACTGGTACTAGATTTGAAACCCAAGTGGAATGCCTAATAGGTTCAACTATTCCAGCATCTATCATCTTCTTGAGTTCACTCTACATTTTAGGTGCCAAAGTAGGGTTAACAGGTCTCAACTTCTGTCTAAAAGGCTTTGTGCCTTCCTTGAGGGGAATCTCATTCTGAAAAAGGTCCTCCCTGTAAGCCTTAAGATCATCATAAGACCAGGCAAAAACATGCCTAAATCTCCTAAGGAGATCAATCAAATTTTTTCTAATTCTTGGGGATAAAGACCTGCCTATATGGACCTTCCTAGGGGCTATCTTTGTGCCCAAATTTATTTCCTCCAGCTCATCAGTTTTAGCAAAATTAGCATGGAAAATTTTATCCTTGTTGTCAAATTCTCTTTCAAGAGCAACCAATCCTTCAGGAATTTTGTTTGATTTCAATCGCAACACTTCTTCCCCAAAAAAAACATCCTTGCCATTTACTGTATTAACATAAGAGCTAAAATCCATTTCTTTGTGACCAAAGTGAGACTCACAATGGAGAAATCTTAATATGTCCTGATCATCAGAAAAAACTTGCCAGTTATCTAGATTGTCAGGGATGGAAGGCCTGGTCTGTACCTCCACATTTGAGACATCTGCAAAAGTAGCATCCTCTGGTCTAAGGGCTATATTTACCAATAGGTCAGCCATTCTATTAGAACTTCTCTCCATCGAACAGATATTAAAAGCACTAAAGCTTTCAATCTCATCCCACACAACATTCCTATATTGTTTCAACTTTTGATTCTTGGAAGCATACTTTGACCTTATTTGGGATACAACCAATTCAGAGTCACCAACTACTTTTAAACATCTTATGCGGCCATGTCTTGATGCCAGTCTCAGACCAATTAACAGAGCTTCATACTCGGCAACATTATTTGTGCAAGTAAACAACAAGGAAAATGACTACTTGAAAGTTTTACCATTAGGAGATATGAGCAATATTCCAGCTCCAGATCCTTCCCTGCTACTTGCACCATCAAAATACATAGTCCAAAGATCATCTAGGTCAATCCATCCTTCTTGATTTTCTGATCTATAGGCAGGGTCAACACCGTCATCTTCCTCCTTGTCTTGGACCTTGAAGGCATTGATGTCAGTATCAAGGAAACAATTCATGTTGTCCGTCTCCTCTTCTTCTATCATGTGTGGAGTTCTGGATTCTCTAGTAACCCTGATACTCTCCCCCTTAAAATTGAAAGTGGCAAATGATAGGTCACACTGTATGCTTCCTCCCATAGATGCACTCCATTTTCTTTATAGCAGCATCCCATACTGGGGAGGAATATCCACTACTAAAACACTCATAGTCAATAATTTATTAGGATAAGCATCCAACCTATAAGGCAAGGCTTTAATGGTACCAACAACTGGCACTTCTCTTGAATCCATTGCTTGGCATCTACCATGGGGTAAATCTACTTTCAATCCTAAAGACTTCATGATCTCAGTTGGCATAACGGTATTCGATGCTCCAGAATCAATCATGCAATTTTTTAGCAATTTTCCATTTATTTGTAAAGTCAAGAAGAAAGGGTCAACTATTCCTGCTATGGTATTGACAACATTTGTATCCAAGTAAATCTGAGGAATTTCAGAAACAATCTCCTCACTATAGTTTTCATCTTTATCATTTACCACTGCTATTTGCTTTTTAGTTCCTCCTAATTTTTGAGGATCGGTATGTACTGTGCTCTGTACCCATTTTAAAGCATTCTTCTTATGTTCATCTATTCTCATCATTTCCAATAATGGAACTTTGACAGTGATTTGAGACAGTAATTTATTCATATCAACTGGAATATATTTTGAATCCACTACCTCTGATTTTAGATCCTCAGCCATTTTATCAACTTCCTGGATGGGTACCTCTGTAGGTATATCAACTTGAGCTTTGTCCTTATTTTGTATAGCAGGTGATACCTCAGCTGCTGGCCTTAGTTTTACTTTATACACAACAATGGGTTTAACATTCCTCTTTACCTTAACCTTATCAGTATGAGGAGAATCCTTGATCTTTTCTTGTGATGTTTTCTTTATAAAAATGCCAGCAGGCTTGGGATCTGAATCACCCACAATTCTATTCCTCAAATTATAATTTGCCTTTGCCTGAGTAACCAAATTTGCTGTTATTCAAGTGATCTCCTCATCAGAAGGCCTTCTCAAGGTAGTGGTTGAGTCATTTTTTTGAACATTGCATTGAATGTTGTCTGGCTCACTATCTTCATTATCTGAAAAGACTTGCTGATGGTACAATTCATTTCTGGCTTGGGAAAATGAGGCATCCTGATTTTCATCTTCCTCAGCAGAATCTATTTCACTCAAAATTAGAAGAAATCATCCCACACCCTTGATCATCATAAGGCTATTCCTCTGTGCACTCTTGTTCTTCCTGAGGAGACATGTTTTGGGATATGGCACAATAATCAGGGTCATGGGGTGATTGACAGACAATGCACCATGGGATATCTTCCACTACATTCATTGAATTTCTTTGTAATGGGTTAGGGGTTCTATTATTTGGTCTATCCCCCTTGTCTGGGCTAAAAGGTTTCCCACCCTTCCATTGAGTATTGTAAGGAAAGTTCTGCATTCTTGGCAATTTATTAAAATTGTTGAAGGGAGGCTTGTCTCCTCCTGCAGCTTTATTATTTCTATTTTCACCAGGTTTCAGATCCTTGATTGCCTTAAGAATTTGTTTCAAGCTTTCCTCATCCTTTGGTTTAACACTTTGGGGCTTTCCTTGATCCTTTCTATTTAACAAAGGTGATCTGTTATCTTCTCTCCTTCCCAACTTCCCTGAGATTCTTTGATTACTTTCTATATTCACAACTAACTTGTAGGCTTCAACAAGGCTCCTTGGGTTTTTGTCTCTCAATAAGTAACCCATTTTTGAGTCAAAGGCATTTAAATATGTAACAAGGCATACCCTGTCATCCAATCTAATGACTTGCAATAGTTTGTGCATGGCCTTTTGAAACCTGACATTAAATTCAACAACATCTTCATTGAAATCCTTTTTTATGTTATTGAATTCATTCAGCATAAAGCCCTCATGTGTCTTATTACCATATTGCTCCTTAAAACAATGCCTAAGCTGATTCCATGAACCTATGCTACCATGAGGCAAAGCTCTAAACCAGTCTCTTGAATCTTCTATTAAAGATTGCATAAATAATTTCATAATAACATCATCTGGTACAATATTGTAATCATCAATTACATCAATAAATTTTTTTAATTGTTCTTCACAAGTTACAACATTGCTTCCTGTAAATTTAGGGAGCTTTTTTCTAATTTCTTCAGGGATGGGATTGGGATAACCGGGAATGCCATTGAAAACCAACTGCTTGCACCTTTCATGTATAACACCTAAATTTTGAAAACCAACCCCCTGGGATGTGGATGCATTTGTATTTGTAGTAGCAGAACCATTAAATCCTCTTGGTAGGGGAATGCCATCTATCTGATTAGTTGGGTGTGCAACACCAGCTCCTTGTGTCATATTCAAAAAACCAAAATCTGTAGGTCCTGCAGACCTCTTAAGAAAATCAATTTTCTTTTTTATTTCTAATGTTGCTGCTTCTAATTCTGCCTTTTCCAGGTGTTTAGCTAGCAACTCTTGCTCTTTCTTGGCTTTTTCCAAATCTACCTCTAGTCTTAAAGACTGGTCAAGATTTTGCTTAGGGTTGACAGGTTCATTGATTGAAATACCTATGTCTTTTTGTTTCCCCTTATCCTTTGGAACCCATGTTTCAAAATTCTTGTGAACAACAGGCAGCTCACTTGTCTGTTCAGGGATGGGAACATAGTTTATAGCCTCTAAGTTTAACAGTTGTCTTTTTAACTGTTCAACCCTTATCATAGCTTGTTTGATTCTCTCTTCCTTATCCCTATCCCTTTTTTCTCTGATAGCAGCCTATTCCTAAATCCTTCTTTCCAATTGATGAACTTCCTCAAATATTTCTTCAGAGTCAGGCAAAGTCGTTTCAGATTCATTTTGTTGTGCTTGAGGATTTTCTTGCTGACCCTGAGAGTCCTGAAGGCCCTATGGTATTGAGGAACCAAGGGTGAAAGGAGGAAGAAAATCCTGACCCCCTCTACTCTTACTTCTCGACCTTGCTTGCCTTTGTGAATTCTTCCTCCTATTCTGGGATATTTCTTCACCTTCTTTCTCTGTGGGTGAGTAATAATCTTCATATTGATTAAGTCCTAAATCAACCGCCTCCTCATATTCTGAGGCATTTCCTTCTTGACTAGGAGGATGAATATTATGCCGTCTAGGGTTTCCCCGTTGTCTCCAAGTCATGGACATATCGCTGGTATCTTTGTCCTTCTTACCTTGGTTTCTTCTAGATGTAATAAGAAGCCCACCCTGCAGACTTTCCTCAGGGTGTTCCCTACTATATGACCTTGTATTTTTGAAACTCATACTGCTATATTTTATAAAGCACTAATCATAAAAATGTTCAGAGTCGCCACTCACGGAGTGTGAGATGATATTAAAACTTTTAAAACTGACTCTTTGCACTTTCAATGGAAACCACTGGATATGATAAACAAGCCGGCTAGGAGTCAAAGCTCTACTCATACCTGCATTGTTTATAACTAATTTATAACACCAGAGACATCAAATGATTTATATATTCAGGTCAGGAGTCCAGCTCAACTTGGAACCTGCACTATTTACTCTTGACAATATTTTTCTATTCTCCAGTAGAATCACTGATCTAATGGTGACTTGGGAAAGCTTAATCAATTTGGGTAATGAAATTTTGAAAGTTTATAACATAAACAGTGATTCAGAACTAATTTTTCTTCTTTATTATGCTCTACTCCCCAGTAGAGTCACCATCTTGTTGGTGTTTGAAAATACTTACACCAACTAGGGCTGCCAATATGCCTATGATGGATATTAAGGATTGGCTAGTTCCAAATGTGAGCAATCTATAAGCAACTGGACCAACTATAGGGATGGATAGTCCCTCTTCTACTTCTGGCTTTGTGAAACCAAGGTAGGTACACCTGATCCAATAGTATTTAACTCTTAACTGATAGTCTTAACTCTTCCCTTTATTTCTTTGTTGGATCTTTTAACAGATAAAAATAGTGAGAGAATACTAAACAACAACCTATTGTTCATTGATCCTCCATCACTGGGTAGGACAACACATAAATGTAAATAAAACTAAAATTACTGGTAATGATTTTAAGATTTTGGGACTTTGAAATCTGAATCACCTTCTCAGAACAAAGATAGGAGAATACAGGCCAGTGTCTTATCCATTGGGCAAAAGAGTTAGAAAATAGAAAGGATCCCAAAACAACTTTGAGAACAACTGGTTTTTGAAACATAAATACAAATACCCCAACTCTTCCCTACTTACAGATAATCCTTATGTGAATTCAATGAACATATATTTTACGTTGAGTAATATTTAATCCAACCCTAGGTCAGAACTCAGAGTGAGATACATACACATAAACCCTAAAATAGGCTTAAAGATTCATAGAACATACACAATGGAGAGGTAAAGATTTGATATTTGTATTAAGTATAACCATGATCATTTACATACATCATATTCTGAATAACAAACTTACTGGATAATGGTGCCAACTTGTATCTCTTCTCTATTATCCTGACAAAATCATACAAATTTACAATCCTCGACTGAGGAGTAGCGCTTCAGAATTTCCTTTTTTCTTCTTACACCTAACTCACTCAATGCCTAGAAATGACCATTGGAAATCCTTTTATATACAAGGAGATGCAATAAGCTTCCAGTCATTCTAGGGTTTACAAAATATCAACCCTAAAACTTTACAACAACTACAAAATTTACAATAAATACACTCAGTCACAATGGCGAGGAAATTGTAGTTGAGCCGACCTTCTTCACGTCTTTTAATGCAGTCCTTGGCTACCTGTTAACAAATCTGATCTATAATATTTGCTGTCTATTTTGTAATGAATATTTCCTCATATCTCAACCACCCTTATGACTCAAAATTAACTGTTCTGATCTACTTTATGAAGCTGGCGGTGTATCTTCACTCTCCACAGCTGGCATGTACTGATATTTCCATTTATTATACACCTCTTCACTTGGGAACTCAAACTTAACAAATTCATCCTTCCCGGTAGACAACTGTTCCCATTCACTTATGATCTGTGTGATTTTCTATTGAATGGTGTCAAACATCAATCTAGCATTTATCAACATTTTAATTATGCCACTGAAAGAAGACTTATCACTTAAAACATTAGTGATTCATTCTATGAGGAGTCCATCTAACTCCTCCCTCCACTGATAAGCTTCCTTAAATTCTCCTTTGTCTGTGAAAATAGGAGGCACCAGTTCATAACTTGAAAGCATTAATTTAGTTTTCAACATACTTGTTCTCCTGATAAAATTATCCACAAAAATGTTGAAATGCACCAACTTCTTCACAATTTGATGCAATGGCTTTATTAAAGGATCCGGGTCTTCTTGTCCCTTGGATAACATACAAAATAGTTTTACATTGGGAGACCTTTCAATCCATCTTTTCAAAACTAGAGCCATTTCATCCCTCTCTTTATTAAGAACCTTAAGCAAAGAAATTAACTTATCCATATGGCCATGTATAATAGAAGGCTTTAAATCTACTGCAAATTCCATAATCACCCCTACTATTTTTTCTTCATATTTCTGATTTACCAAAGCTGTAGCCTTTGCGTTCTCATTCCTTTCCTTTTCCAGTTGTACCCTGATTTCCCTCAATTTATTTGTTTCCTCTGTCAGCTTCAGCTTCTCCCAAGCAACCCTTGCATCCATATCTATTTCTGGGAGTGGTTAGGGTGGAAATTCAATTATTGGGCTTGAAGATGAAGCCACCGCAGGCTTATCAAAAATTGCTAATTGAGGAGATCTTTGGTCCTGTGGCCTTGATAACTGGACAATCAGTTTGTCCTTTTGAATTAGCTCAACTTTGAGCTCATTATAAGATTTAAGGACCATTTCAAATTTGATCCTAAGCTCTTCCTTTTCTCTGGCATCCTTCTCCGCCACACTAACATTGAACTTGGCAGTTTCAAGAATTAAATTAGATGCCTCCACACTAGATGTTTCTCCCACTCTTTGAACCATTAGGCTCCCTGTATATCCTATGGAGAAATCACTCTTCTTCCCTTTATTTTTATCTTTATCTAATGACCACATGACCAGAGCAGCATGATCTTCAGAAAAAGTAATTCACCTAGCTGCCTGCTTAGCCTGTTCTAGTGTAGCTAGGGTCTTTACCTTGCTCTTCCTTACTTGGTCAAAAACAATGGCATCAGCAATGTCCCATTTTGGTAGGATCAGAATCCCTACTGTATGAATCATGGCTCTCCCTTCTTCTGGAGTGATCTTCTCAAATTGTCTAGCCATTTGTGCCTTGGTCTCCTCTTCTATCTCTTTCACATCTTTATCAGGGAATTCTTCCTTCTTCTTCTCACAAATCTCCTTAAAATGATTGATTTTCATTCTCCACAAGAACTGTGAGAAGGCCCTGGTTTTAACAAAATCATCATCGGCAAGGAAAGAGTCACGTGCCTGCTTTAGAATAGGGTCTATTTGTTTACCCTCAAATTCTTCTACTGTGAGATCCATGGCCACCTCTTTAGGTGCCTCCGGCATTCCCTCCTACAAATCTTCATTAAAAACAAAAATATTTCCTTCATCCCTTAACTGCACTAGCTGTTCTGCCGCTCCATGCTCATCCAACTGAATAGGGGATTGAGAAGGAGAGTAAATCTCCTCTACCGGTCTTTCTTCTTCTTGTCTTTGCCTTTTTGGGGAAGGTGCCTGCACTACTGGATCACCAAGTGGTCTTTTCCCTCTTGAAGTGGAAGGAACATCTTCACTTCCTTGTTGTGAGGTCAGAAGGACAATATATCCACTCTTCTTCTGTACTGTGTACACCCCCTTAGGGATTAACTTCATATATTTAGGTTGGTTTAAGATCTGCCTAGCCTTTTCTGGATCTGTCTTAGTCACAGATACCCTTTTCTCATTTACAACACTCATGAGTCCCTCAAAATTCTCCATAAGGACATTAACTTTTCTAGCCCATGGTTCAAAACTAATCAATGGGTCATAAGTTTTATCAAAGTTCTGAATAAAACCTATAGACTTTCTATAAATCACCCATTTTTCTTTCTTAATCTCCTGAGCTTGAAGGTCAAACTCATTTCTTATTATGTCTTCTGGAAAATTAAATTGATGCTCAATAAGAGCACACCTCACCTTATCTTTGAACATGCCTGAAAGGAAACCCTCTGTATCTGCACACCTCACCACTACCTTTGACATTCTGTAGGGTTGTAAAAACTTATGCAAGTGCACCCATCCTCCTTTTGTAATTACATACTGATGTGCCAGAGTTATATCAGGACAGAAAGTTCCTCTACCTTTGCCAGTGAGTGTGGTTTCTTGTAAATTTCCAATCTGTCTTAAGATCTCAGCATATCCTAGCTTCAAAGGGACTTGATATGGAAAAATATAAGGTGCAACCTTACTGCCATACACTCTAAATACTGTGGAGACTGGATATAAAATAATGTCTCCAAAATTATGGACAATGGTAATGTCCTTGCAGTAATCCATCGGCCTAATCAATCTTAATAACTCTCCTGGGATTCTTGGATTATCAATAAATAAAAGAGACCTAAGCCTCGATGCAAAATCCCTATCAAAGGCAATATAACTAGCATCAGTTCTATCCCAGGACAAGGTTGTGGTCCACAATTGCACTGGGAGAGTCTCTCCATATCTTTCCTTCTCAATATTCATCGTTGTACTAAAAAACTTCTCACCCTTATACAAAAACATGTGCATAAGCATCGAGTACCATCCGAATGGTCTAGAGACCTTCATATTCTTAATCCCTATTAATCCTTCATGAATTATTTCAGCCAAATGAGAAGCAAAGTAAAAAATGAGGGCTAGCTGGGGGTGGAGTGACTGCACCATCATGAACATAAAATGTACTGGCATATGAGTCTTCTCATCATGCCCTAGGATCAAAGACAAAGACTTATAAACTTCTTGTGCCTTTTTACTGAATAAATCTAACCTGATGGGCTCTAGTGTATTTGAACTGACAGCACACATTGATCCTATCTGATCAAAATATTGCCTTAGAGGCCCTGCCCTTAGATAATCCTTTTGTGCCTCATAAATCTCAGTGAACTCCATGAAATCTATTTTCTCCAACCCCACAGCTGGTTCATTTAATGAGAAAACCTATCTAATCTCATCCTCGGTAATGCTTATCAGGTCTCTTCCGCTTATATCCCTGACACATCTTGTCACAGGATCATAGCATTTAGCAATCTGTATTAACAATTCATCATCCATGAAAACCCCAGGGCATACCAACCTCCCAATGTCAAACTTCCATACATTACTGAGGGGCGCACAAGCGTTCCTTTGTGAATATGTCGATTTAAAAAGAATAAGACCGTTGTGCTTATCACCCACTTTAGCATCTCTCATCCAATTCCCTCTATCATAGAGACCTTCTGCAACTGAATCTCTAGGATGTCTCAGAGTGAGCTCTTTTACTCTTTGTGCCCCATTATTAGAAAATGGGAGCAACTGCATCAAATCCTCAAAAATTCCTCTCTTACTATATTCTGTTTGACCAGACAAATTCCTCTTGGGCAGCATTTTGAAAATAGGGCTTCTTACTAAGATATGAATTCCCAAGAAAACTTTTAAACAATATCAACTGACAATAGGAAAGAAAACCCCACAAAGCTTTACAAATTTCAAATGACTTAAACACAGGAGAAAACCTACCAGGCACCTGAAAAATCTTCTGCTTGAAAGCACTGCATGAAAAATATATCACCGGAGAACATACGAGAGTAGTGAAGAAAAACAATAATCAAATTTTGGTATATAACATTTGCTAACGGCTCACAATTCTCCTGCACGTAACAAATTTATTCCACCATTACTAAGGTTGGCGGCCCTATCACTCACTGGACGTGAAAATGTCATTCAAGAGAAAAATTCAAATTCAAGCCGTTGATATATTTCATTTTCGGCGCATCAGGCGGTAGACAATCTTATTAGCAAAATCCTATAGTACCTTTAGCAAGCTAGTTCTCGACCAACGAGAACATTTCAAAATTAGCATGTGCAGAATTAAATTCCTTAAGCTCATCCTGGTCTGAGCAGTGATCTTTACACATCAACATCACCTGTGGTCAATAAAAAATGACCGCCTCATCAATATATTTAACACAGAGGACCCACCAAATAGCTTCCATCTCTTTATCCAAATCAATGGTTGTCGCTAAACCGCAAACTTAAAACCTGAGCATCTCATCCCAACGGTTTAACGACAACCGTGAGATCTTGCAGCATTTTAATCATCTGAGAAACTAAGGTCCCACTGTGACACATCAGCGGGCACATATCAAATCAAAACGCCCCATGCTGTAAAAGACTGACAAGTGGACTGAGTCCCTTTTCCTTTCTAACTCAGAGCACTTTGAAAACAGTCAGATCACAGCTGTTATCCAACCAATAAGAAGTAAACACATCAAAGTGAACTAGCGCAATAAGGGGCCTAGTGAGCACTTAAGTCTTTAAGAAGATCGGACGGTCGTCGCTATACTACGAACTTAAAATCCTCACATCTTTGATCAACGGTATAACGAGAATCATCTGATCAAACTGAAGATTAACCCTTTGGAAAACATGACCCCATAATCAAACACATCACCTTCTGTCAGTCAAATGACATTGTGCCACGTTTTCATACGGGCAGGTCCCTTCTGACTATCCTTTACCGTCTTTAAATATGCGTCAGCCACCACCTAGTTTTTTTAAGAACCAATAAGAACCAAAAGATTGTAATGACCTGGCACTATTAGGACCCACCGAACCTTTTCAAATAAAGCAAATCTGATGGCTGTCGCTATACCGCAAGCTTAACATGCAAGCATCTTGGATCAACGGTATAATGACCACCGTAGATGTTTTTCTCCCTTTAAAGTTCGTAAACTCTTCCTCCAGTCGGGCCCGCCTTTGAGACAAGTGGCAACTCGTCGCTATATCACATGTCAGAGAAAACTAACAATCGGGGTCTTACGGTGTAACGTCAGCCACTCGTTTTGGAAAGTGAAACCCTTAGGAAAATATACCCAAAACTTAGGCTTAGAGAAATAAAAGGAGAAGAGGGGAACGGGGGCCAACAACCCTCTAACCGCAAATGCATGACTTAAAAAATGTTAAAGGCACATGCGGATTAGCATTCTTAGTGAATCAAAAAGGTAACACGGGAAAACAAAAAGGGAACAAACCAACCTAGGGTTTTGGAAGAGAGGTAGGAAACCCAAGCCAAAAACCTGGATATTTCAAAGCTACAAACGCGGAGTCAAGAAATATTTTAAAAAGTGATAACAATGGCTCTTTCTTGGGGACATGTATCTCCTGCAGATACATTGAGAAACCAAAATCTCCTGGTACAGTAGACCAGAACAAAACTTTAGCCAAAAGTAGGGAACTATATACAAAAATTTACAACCAGACCTGTACAGGGATCACCGATCCTTAGGAAAAATAAAACTTTAAGAACTGCCCATGAACAGGCAATTCTAGGGGTTCACCCACCAAATTTGTCAAAAAATAAGAATTCGCTCCCCATTTTTCTTCAATAATAAAAGGCCCTAACCAAACAGGGTCAAACTTTCCATGCCTGCCTTTGTCTTCAAGCCTTGCATTCCACATTAAAACCATATCTCCCGTTGTGAAAGATTTTTGGGTAGTCCTTTTATGATACAAGACTTTGCATTGGGCCTGCACCCTTTCATTTTTGTCATGTGCACCAACCCTTAATTCATTGAGTTGAATCAAATCGTTCATCCTGACTGCCATGTCTTCTTCTACATCATCATCATAAGCTTGAATGAACTGGTACATCTGTAGCAAATTGTTTTGAGGCAATCTAGCATTAATCCCATATACTACATCAAAAGGGGCACATCCTATTGCTTTTTTCATTGTAACCCTATCAGCCCATAAAGCTTGTAATAATTTTGAATCCCAGGGTTTCTTGTTTTTATCCTGAACTCTCTTCAGAATCTTGATCAAGCTTTTATTACTGGATTCTACCTGGCCATTGCCTTGTGGGTGGTAAGCAGATGAGTACGAAATTCTAATACCATTATGTCCACAAAAATCAACAAACTCCTTTAATCTAAAACACAATGCATTATCAACCACCACAGTTTCTGGGCAACCAAATCTTGTCAAAATATTTTGCATCATAAAGTCTGTCACTACTTTGCTAGTTGCCCTTCTTGTAGGGATTGCTTCAACCCATTTAGTAAAATAATCAGTTGCCACCAAGATATAAGAATGCCCACCAATAGACCTATTAGGGATCTCCCCAATGAAATCCATACCCCACTTCTGAAAAGGGGCTTGAACAGAAACAGGCCTGAGTGGAACATTCCCACTGAATTTCAACTTTCCTGAAAACCTTTGGCAGGGATCACATTTCTTAACAAACTGATGGGCATTTTTAAAAAGTGTAGGCCACCAAAAACCTGCTGTAATGATCTTGTGAGCTGTAGTTTTAGCCATATAATACCCCCCACAGACTCCATTGTGCATATCTTTTAATAGAAGTTCGACCTTTTCATGATCTATACATCTGAGTAAAACACCTTCACTACTCCTACACCAGAGCTCACCTTTTATAATGGCATATTTCATTGATTGGAGTCTGATAGTTCTTTTCTTATTATTATCCATCTCAGGGGGTAGGATCATGTTTTGCAAATATTGGACAACATCTTTGTACCATTCACAACAGTCCATATTGCATATATAAGGTCTCTGATCCTCTTCCAACATATTTATTTGGTTTGCATTTAGATTACTCTGGGCCATCAACTTTGCCAGGCCTAATCCTCTTACCAGCTTTGTTATGTGGATATCAATGTTGAACTCTTGAATCCTATTTATCCACTTACATCTCCTTCCTGAGACCTCCTGTTGGACCAGGATATCCTTGACAGCAACACTTGGTACATAAGCAACCACAGTAGCCCTACCAAATAACACCTAAATGTCTTGATAGCCTTGACTAAAGCATAATCTTGTTTTTCAATAATATCATAATTCAATTCTGCTACCTACAAGGTTTTGCTGAAAAAGGAAATGGGTTGCTCAAAACCCTCAGCATTTTTTTGTAATAACACTGCAGCAATAGTGTGAGCTGTTGCAAAAGAAAAAACTTGCATTGGCTTGCTATAATCTAGCGCCTTTAAGACTGGGGCATGCTTTATGGCCTTTTTAATGTCATTGGAAGCCTGAATTGCTTCAGTGTTCCATTCAACCTTCACTCCTTTCTTCAACATTTTGGATATGGGAATACTAATTTCTGCAAAGTTTTTTATAAACCTTCTTAAGAAGTTAACCTGTCCTAAAAAAGACTAAATTCCTTTAACATTTTTTGGTAAAGTTAACTTGTCAATAGCTTCAACTCTTTCTGGATCTATCCTCACACCATCTTTTGAAACAATGTGCCCAAGTAACTTTCCTTCTGTTACACCAAAAGCACACTTCTTTGGATTCAGAGATACCCCATACTCTAGTGCTCTGGTAAAAATCTTTTCAAGATGTTGACAATGTTGTTCTTCCTTTGCTGAGAAGGCTGTCAAATCATCCTGATAATCCACCATGAATCTATCAATAAAATATGCAAAGGCTACATCCATGTCTCTTTGAAAAGTGGCACCAGCATTTGTCAATCCAAAAGGCATTCTTACATAGACATACGTTCCCCAAGGAGTTGTAAATGCAGTCTTGAATTGCTCTGTGTCTTTGACCATGACTTGATTGTAACCAGAAAAGCCATCCATCATGGACATCAACTCTGACCCAGTGACCTTTTGCAACATATTCTCCATGTTTGGTAATCCATAATTATCTTTCAGAGAATTTATATTGAGATTCCTAAAATCCACGCATAGCCTGATATCACCATTTTTCTTTCTAACTGGTACTAGATTTGAAACCCAAGTGGAATGCCTAATAGGTTCAACTATTCCAGCATCTATCATCTTCTTGAGTTCACTCTACATTTTAGGTGCCAAAGTAGGGTTAACAGGTCTCAACTTCTATCTAAAAGGCTTTGTGCCTTCCTTGAGGGGAATCTCAAGCTGAAAAAGGTCCTCCCTGTAAGCCTTAAGATCATCATAAGACCAGGCAAAAACATGCCTAAATCTCCTAAGGAGATCAATCAAATTTTTTCTAATTCTTGGGGATAAAGACCTGCCTATATAGACCTTCCTAGGGGCTATCTTTGTGCCCAAATTTATTTCCTCCGGCTCATCAGTTTTAGCAAAATTAGCATGGAAAATTTTATCCTTGTTGTCAAATTCTCTTTCAAGAGCAACCAATCCTTTAGGAACTTTGTTTGATTTCAATTGCAACACTTCTTCCCCAAAAACAACATCCTTGCCATTTACTGTATTAACATAAGAGCTAAAATCCATTTCTTTGTTACCAAAGTGAGACTCACAATGGAGAAATCTTAATATGTCCTGATCATCAGAAAAAACTTGCCAGTTATCTAGATTGTCAGGGATGGAAGGCCTGGTCTATACCTCCACATTTGAGACATCTACAAAAGTAGCATCCTCTGGTCTAAGGGCTATATTTGCCAATAGGTCAGCCATTCTATTAGAACTTCTCTCCATCCAACAAATATTAAAAGCACTAAAGCTTTCAATCTCATCCCACACAGCATTCCTATATTGTTTCAACTTTTGATTCTTGGAAGCATACTTTGACCTTATTTGGGATACAACCAATTCAAAGTCACCAACTACTTTTAAACATCTTATTCCATGTCTTGATGCCATTCTCAGACCAATTAACAGAGCTTCATACTCGGCAACATTATTTGTGCAAGTAAACAACAAGGAAAATGACTACTTGAAAGTTTTACCATTAGGAGATATGAGCAATATTCTAGCTCCAGATCCTTCCCTGCTACTTGCACCATCAAAATACATAGTCCAAAGATCATCTAGGTCAATCCATCCTTCTTGATTTTCTGATCTATAGGTAGGGTCAACACCTTCATCTTCCTCCTTGTCTTGGACCTTGAAGGCATTGATGTCAGTATCAAGGAAACAATTCATGTTGTCCAGCTCCTCTTCTTCTATCATGTGTGGAGTTCTGGATTCTCTAGTAACCCTGATACTCTCCCCCTCAAAATTGAAAGTGGAAAATGATAGGTCACACTGTATGCTTCCTCCCATAGATGCACTCCATTTTCTTGATAGCAGCATCCCATACTGGGGAGGAATATCCACTACTAAAACACTCATAGTCAATAATTTATTAGGATAAGCATCCAACCTATAAGGCAAGGCTTTAATGGTACCAACAACTGGCACTTCTCTTGAATCCATTGCTTGGCATCTACCATGTGGTGAATCTACTTTCAATCCTAAAGACTTCATGATCTCAGTTGGCATAACGGTATTCGATGCTCCAGAATCAATCATGCAATTTTTTAGCAATTTTCCATTTATTTGTAAAGTCAAGAAGAAAGGGTCAACTATTCCTGCTATGGTATTGACAACATTTGTATCCAAGTAAATCTGAAGAATTTCAGAAACAATCTCCTCACTATAGTTTTCATCTTTATCATTTACCACTGCTATTTGCTTTTTAGTTCCTCCTAATTTTTGAGGATCGGTATGTATTGTGCTCTGTACCCATTTTAAAGCATTCTTCTTATGTTCATCTATTCTCATCATTTCCAATAATGGAACTTTGACAGTGATTTGAGACAGTAATTTATTCATATCAACTGGAATATATTTTGAATCAACTACCTCTGATTTTAGATCCTCAACCGTTTTATCAACTTCCTGTATGGGTACCTCTGTAGGTATATCAACTTGAGCTTTGTCCTTATTTTGTATAGCAGGTGATACCTCAGCTGCTAGCCTTGGTTTTACTTTATACACAACATTGGGTTTAACATTCCTCTTTACCTTAACCTTATCAGTATGAGGAGAATCCTTGATCTTTTCCAGAATGGCATGCCCTCAATTTAGCTAGAGAGGTTTTTGTTGACCATAAAAATCCAAAGAGCCTTATAATTCTTTAAAAAATTATAGTTCTTCAGAATTTTTTTAATAAGCTCCCCTCCATAGAGACCCCGAGGAATAAATTTCTAGCTTGACTAGCCTAGAAATAGAAGAATGCTAAAAAGAAATAGAAGAGGAAAAATTAATAATCTAGAAAGTGACGTGAACTTTCCAAAAAAAATAGGAGTTTCCAAGAAAAAATAAGTGTAGATAAAAATGTGAAAAGCTATTGTAAAAAAGGGATTAAAAGAATCTTTAGGCTTCATATAATCAGGTTGTTGTAGTATATTTATTTCAGTAGATTTCACATAGCATGGTATTAAAACATAAGCTATGTTGAATGATTTTTGGTATCCTAGAAAGAATATTGATCTTATCATGGTAACTTGACCTTAAGGTTACATAATCGCATTCTTCTATAAGACATTCAATTTTTAATATTGTAGTAGGCCAAGCCTTAAATCTCACCAGTTAATTTCATAATTTCAGAATAAATATTTAATATTTTGATTTTGTTAGGTTGGGGAAGGGCTCATATCCTTTACAAAGAACCATCAAAGAAAAGGAAAAAAATGACAAGAAATTGTGTAAGTATAAAGATTAACAAAAAATAAAACAAAAGACCAAGAATATAAGAAAAAAAGGAAACTAGCTACAATCAAGTAGAGAAACTAAGGGCCATTTAAAAATATTGGATCTTTTATGGCCTACAACTCCTAGTTGAAAATATCTACCTTATATTCATAAGAAACCTTGTAGAAGAGAGATTTATAATAGACACAATAAACAAAGGAGAGGAGTCACGAGTATTCTTAAAGTGTCTCTTTATTTTAAAGATAGAGTGGTGAGATCTATTGTGAGTTTGAAGACTACTTTCTTGGATCTTTCATATTTTCTTTTGTGCATCTCTTGTTTGAAAATGTAATATATGTTGATGGTATTTTTAATAGAATCCTTATAATACACTGTTAAATCATAAATATTTTTAAAAATATCACTCAATTATCCTTTAACTTGGTCACCTCTTACTCTAAATGCTTCCTCTTTTTCATAGATCCCACCTATAGCATATTGTTGTGAACATTTTTATCTAGTATCTCCCAATTGTCAAAAGTAGATGCCACATTCATCATTGCAACCTAGATGTCCTTGTTGACTAGCTAATATGACACTCATGAGCTTTCCTAAAAGCCAAGGTTTCAAGAATTTAATTTTTTTATTTGTCTAAGTGTAGCTCTATCATTTTCCATTTTCAAATGTTAATTAGGAGGTAATAGGATTTAAAATATCTTCCACTTTATCTTGGAGGTGAATATAAAGGCTAGAATGGGTCTTGTTTAATAAGATGGGGGATAAGTCTTGGTCTTCATATAAAGGGCATTCTCCTTTACAGGAGAAAGGGGAGGGAAATATGTTAAGGTTAATAGTGAGGAGAGCTATCTAGAATAGTGTATTAGTGGGATTTGAGGTTCAATAAAATGATAGAGTAAAAGTTATTCTTAAGAATCAAAATAGAGGAATCCTTACGTAGGTTTCAAAATAGTAAACTTTTAACTTGTATCTTTGATGGACCATGTGATGTTAACTTGTAAGGTTTTTCTCTTGGAAGAATTTTCTTTGGTTAAAGAGGGGTGCCTAGCATCAAAAAAATAATTGAAACCATTAATGGGTGAGAGTTCATGCTCATAGATATTTTCAGGGTTGAGAAAGAGGAGGCTTTAAAAAAATCCTTATTAGGAACATGGCCCCCACTTTATGAGAGGAGGGAGAGTTTACAAATACTATGGGAAAAAATGAGCTAGAATGAGCGAAAAAGTACACTAACAAAGGTTATATGTGATACATTGATGAAGAGGAAAAGTTTTATGTATATCCACAACTTTGATATCTGAATCCTCCAAAGATGTGAAAATTTAGAAAGAAAAGTTTATTTTAACACTATCTTAAAAATGATTAAACATGGATTAAAGGAAGGAATGAAAATGCATATAATGACCTTCCATTGTAAAAATATCTCACTAAGGCTGCAACTATTTTGGTCCATGCATCAAGGATCTTCCCTTTAGAATCTATTCTAGAGATGGTCATATTCTTTTGCTTCAGCTAGGAAGCTTTTCATAGTATCTCTTTGGTACCACTTAATTTTCTTGGTCAACATATTTCCTTCATTTGGAAAACCAATGTTAGTGGAAATAGCTTTAAAAAAGGAGTAAATGGAGATATTATGAGCAAGAACATTACTTTCTTTTAGAAAATTAGTAAGCTCATTCGAGAAAACCTGATTGTATACATTCAATACTTAAATGTAAAAGGAAAAATTGTTGATAATATAAATATACCAAATTTCCTTATCACTCTTCAGAAACTCATAATCCGTAGGTTCCACTGAAACTAGGCCACTACACATGATAGAGTAGCTAGAATTGATGATAGGGAGGCTATTGGAAGGATAATAGGCACAATTCCAAAATAAAGAATTATAAAATGTATTGAATCATATGGAACGAATAATGGAATCCTTCCAAAAGTTACCAAAATTAGAGGTACTAACAAGTGATTAAGCAATGAAAACAAGGGGAAAAAATCTAATCATATGAGCAATTTTATTTGGCCACATTTTTTAATCTCAACTTCAATTGATCTAGGATAGAAATATTATTATCCTAGACCATCATAATTAGTTCTTAAATTATTTATAAACATAAAATATATTTCTATTAACAACCTTTTTGTCTATTTGGGTAACACCAATTTTGACGTCCAAGATTACTAAGTGTGTGCGAGGTCCTCAACAAGCATGGACCAGCGCCACATTGACACATTGGCACATGGACCAAAGCCATCAACCCTATATCAATAATAGACCATCAATACTATATTGTGATTAACTTGAATAATTTGCCAAATAATCTACAACAAAAATAGAGTCCCACTAAAAAGTCGTTAAGCATAATATAATCAACTGTAAATATATTTTTTTATTGCCATTTTTAGTTTTTAAGCATTCTAAACAATATTGTTCTTCTAGACTATTGCATACTTGCAAATGCAGGAAGCCCATCAATATTGTAAATCACATTGGAGGGCTTCATCTGAGAAATTTGTGAAAAGCTCCCTAACTGTCGTACTGAACACGTCGGAGTGAACTGTGACCTTCTGGCCATTGTAGTAAATCGTGTCTAAATTGGTATCTAGTTTTCCGAAGAAGGAATATGTCTCGTAGCGTATGAAGCACATGTCCAGCCAAGCTCTACCACCTGTGACGTTTCCACAACTCTTATAAATGGTGGCATTTGCTTCTTCTGAACAACTCAGGCATTCCTCCACAGTTGTGTCTCCCCTACACTGGAGGAGACCATAAACTGTGTAAGGGCTTTGATAACGATGTATTATTTATGAGATTGTTGAGGACTATGTTCAAATTACTCTGAAACATAGCGCTTGTAAAATTAGTACTCTCACAATCTTGGGCCGAGCTGCGAAGAATACAAAATAACACCCCGACACAGAACAACACTGAACACTTTGAACCGTAGGCGATCTGCATGTTGATTTTCCCTTAACAGTTGTCACAAGAAACAAGTCTTTTAAAGTTTAGTCTATCCGCACATGTAATGTCATCTAAAACATCTGTTATTTAGCTTCAAATTAATATCTCCGTCAAAAATCTCGGAAGTTTCTGAGTATTGCAACGTGACGCGTCGAGAAGTAATTGGGGGTGTAATTAGAGCTTGGTAATGCATGTTTTGTGAGCTAAGAGAATTTTCCTTACCTAAGAATAATTATATAGAAATGTTGACCGTCAGCCTCAAATCTTCAGTTTCGAAGTGATGAGATTTTCAAAACCTAAAAAAATTAAATAGAGCCAAACGCGTATGAGTTTCATATCACAGGGACTGTTTAAGTCAGATCATAGATGGAGATGTAATTCAAATTTCAAGCCGGCATCATTGAATAGAAATGTGGTTCATACGACAATACGAATTGTAACCTGCCTTTCCATGTCAATCGACTGCTTTTTCTTTTTTCCGTATGACGGTGGAAGAAAAAGTAATCGACCATTGTAGGATATCATTTCCCAAAAGTTTAAAATATGACTTCTTTAATATGTGATTTAAGGAAAATTAAAAACATTTTCTAATATTGTAAGGAATTCTTTTACTCTTGTCTTTTTCTTTGGTTGTGGTCAAGGTGACAATGGAAAGATTGGTATATGTATCACTTTTGATCTTATTTATTGAATAATTGAAAATTAGAACATAATAGGTTTCTAAATTTTTAATATAATTATTTTATATTAGTTAGGATTATGTTGTCATCTAATTTGTTAATCTTATGGTATAATACTAAAGTTTAAACATTGTTGGCAAATGTTTCATTGTAGTTAGGGCGTATTAAGAAAACAATTTGTATAATTTATTCTTACTATTGTTTATGCTACATTTATAAGGGATGTTTCTTTCCACTATCTATGGTAAAGTTAATTTTTTATTTAATTATTTTTTCTCTGATGTGGGTGTGTAAAATGAAATGGTAAAAGACAATAGAAGATGAAAAAAGAGTTAATGTACATTTGAAAAGAAGTAACAAGTATTTCTTGATATTCTTTCATTTATGGTATTTAATAAGTTGCTTCATTTCAAAGTTTGGGCATATGATTTAGAGGAAAAGTTTTGAAGCGAAAACTTGTGCCATCTCACATTCTAAGCGACAAAATTAAAGGATGAGACATTTAAAATGGGGGGGCATATTTTGGTTCCAAGTTTTGTGGACGCGACTTCTTTGCAATTCTATCAACTCATCAGATTAGGTAATCAAGTAGGAACATTTGGATGCTAAGTTATTTTGTAGAAACAAGAATAAGTTAGAGCATAAAGAAGTTCTTCACAAGCACATGTCCGCTATAATGTTGGAGGGAAAGAGGAGAATGGAAGTCTACAAAAATATATTATTTTGCACAAGGATAATGCATGCTTTACCTCTCTTCTTGTTAAAATTTTTCCCTAGAAGGGTTTCTACATGTAATTCTTTTGTTATGTGATTCTGTTATGTTGTTGATGTGTACCTCTTTGCTACTATATAATCATGATGTTCTAACTAGACAAAGTGGGAGAGGCCGTGAACCTTTAGAGAGAAACCGTTAAGAAGAAAATGGGTCTCACAAGGAGTGAGAATACCCAAAAAAAGACAAACTATAATCTAGAACATAACTAGTAGATGAAACCAACAAAAAATTGAAATGACAAGAAGCATCTAGGGTTGAACTAGATGCATAGTTTCTTCTTTTCCTTTTGGTCCATTGATGTTCTAATTCCTCTTGGATGATTTGTAGGGAGTCAAATATCTTGCACATCATATCCTTGCAGTAGTTAACTAATTCTTATAAAAAAAATTTAGTTTGTCCTACTTGCTTTTAATAGCACCGTTGACGTATGATATTTCCTTCTTTTCCTCCTTAGATGTGACCAAATCTCTAAGCTTCGTGAACTAGATCTCAATATTGTCCCAGTTGTTAAGCCTATTATTTAGGTCATCAATTGTTTTCCAAACTATTGCATCATGAATCACCACAGACTAATTCACATCCCTTATTTTCGCCTTTTCCAAACCTTCAAGACTATTAATTTTATTTCTAGCCATATGAAGTGGGGCCAATATCCAATTGATAACATAATTATATTTATTGAAAGGTACGTACAAATATTTAATGATTCCCATAATTTCTAGCAACTCAACCTCCTAAGTAGAGGATATAGGAGAGCGATGATGGGAGGTAAGAACAGCTGAGGAAGGGTTGGAAGCAAAATTTTGAACATTGGAAATGGAATTTTTATCGCTCTACTTTGATCAATTTGTACAAGAGGAAGAGAAACCATTATAAACACTAAGGACCTTAGGACCTACAACATTTTTCCCCTTCGCCAAATTTTTCATTTTTATAGTACATTGGGAGTTAATTTAGGTAGCATGGCTATTATTAGGGGGAGTAGCCAAAACAAAAGAAGAGGCCTCTTTACACTATTGGATATTATATATTATAATAAAAATGGTATTATTTGGGTTAGTGGTAGAGGGGTTCATACTAGAAGTGGGGGACAAAGTAAAATGAAAATTATATATTCTATAAATAAGCCATTAATAGAGGAGAAACCCTCCCTAAGCTTGTGAAATAGTCACCAGCTAAGATAAATAGGAGAAATCCAAGATTGGGAAACTTAGGATGACCTCATTCCTAAAATGATTAAGCATTATAAATAACTAGGAGTGGAAGCTTTTAAACCTACTATCTAACATAATATACTTTTTTTAAACTGGAGTTACCACATCTTTCCGTTCTTCCAAGCGGTCCTCCCTATTGAGCCCATTCTACAAGTGAGACATTTTCTCCACTAGCATCAAAAATATTTTAAACTCCTCCTTTTAATATCCCTTGGGATTTTTGGTAATATTTCCTCCTTCCATAATCGGCTTAGTAGTGGTTGTAATAGTCTCTACTAAAATTGTGAATAAAACCCCATCGATGGAAACATTACCCTTGTGTCAAGCATTAGTAATTTTCTGAGAGATCTCAAGCCCATAGTCTTGCATGCCCTCAATTTAGATTAAGAGGTTTTTTTATACAATACAAATTTGAAGAGCCCTATAATTCATTAAAAAAAAATTAGTTCTTTGGTATTTTTTGAATACACTCGCCTCCATAGAGAGCCCAAAGGATAAATTTCCAGTATGGGCAAGTTGGAAAGATAAAACAAGGTTTAAAAAAATACAAGAGGGAAAATTTATAATCTAGAAAGTGAGGTGAACTACATTCTGAAAATGATAGGAGATCCCAACAAAAAATAAGTGTGGATAACAATGTAAAAAGAAATCATAGAAAAAGGAGTACATGAATCTTTAGACTTCATATAATCATGATGTTTTAGAATATTTATTATTGTTGATTTCACATACTGTAGTGTTGTTAAGCTATTATGTTGAATGATTTTACATTGCCAAAGAAGAATGATCTTATCATGGTAACTTGAGCTTAAGGTTACATAATTACATTCTTCTATAAAAATTTCATTTTGTAGTATTGTGGTAGTTCAAGCCTTCAATCTCAACAATTGAGTTCATAATTTTAAAACAAATATTCAATATTTTGATTATATTAGATCAAGAAAGGCTTAATATCCTTTACAAATAACCAACAAAAAAAAAGGAAATAAATAACATTAGTGAGATTGTGAAATTAAAAATACTAACAAAAAATAAAACAAAAGATGAAGAAGACAAAAAATAAAGGAAACTAGCTACAATCTAGTAGAGAAACTAAGGACCGTTTAAAAATATTGGACCTTTTATGGCCTACTACTCCTTGTTTTAAAAATATACGTTATATTCATAAGAAACCTTGTAGAAGAGAGATTTATAATAGACACAATCAATAAAGAATAGGAGTTTCTAGTTTTCTTAAAGTGTCTTTTCATTTTCAAGACTGAGTGGTGAGATCTATTGTGAGGTTGAAGACAAATTTCTTGTTTTATCATCCTAAAAAGTAATCACTTAATTTGTGTACATTTTGGGACCATATTTAGCCTACTTTAGTGTGTTCATATGGTAGGACCTCATATTGTACTTAAATAAATAATTAATTTAAATAAAGGTACTCTGACTCTTTTAAACTTGCTTAAAATCGAGGATGGCTCTATTTTCTATGTATAATTTTCCTATTTCCCTCCATGTACACAATTCCTTTTCCTTCTAAGTCCTTTACATATATTTCTAGATTTTCTTGATTTTCCCAATGGTTTGAGGCTTTAAAATCCCCCTTTTAGCATACAAACCTAGGTTCCCAGAAAACTTTGAAAAAGTATGCCTAGACAAGGTCGACCTAAGTCAACCTTGTTCTAAGGGTTTTCATTTTAGTGGGATCTGGGCCTAAAGTGGGGTTGTTTCTCCTAGCTGATTAATCAAGGTCATCCTCGAGGATGTGATCCCCAAAATTTATATGAAATGAGGCCTCTTCCTCTCATTTCCACATCTATGATTTCAATCTCATCTTCATGAAAGCATTATCTAGAAATTTATTGTTCATTCTTGAGATTCAAGACAAGAAAGCAAGGAATCATTGAAGGCACTCATCATCAAGAATTCAAGAATTCAATTATATTCATGTATGAAAGACATTTCTTTCCATAGATCTAGCTCTTTCCCCCATTGGAGGCCAAACAAAGGATTTTGACATCAAGGAAGGAGATATAAATTCATTCTATTATGTCTTCCACTTCTTCATTTGAGGTGAATTACAAGATCTACTACATCAAGTTTTATCTTACATGATTTCCCTTTTAGTTTTCAGTTTGAGCCAAAGCTATTGCATTAACATACTTGATAGCATACTTAGAGACAATTGCATCTACATGGTATGATATACTCCACTGTTTAGATATAATCTCTAATTAGATATAATATTTGTTACATGTTAGCATTCTTTTAATTAAATTTATTTCAATTCAAGGCTGATTCCCATAGAGGTTCTTGACCAAGGAAAGCCCCTTTCCACTACCTTTTTCCCCTTCTTCTTGTTGGCAGGAATAGGTTTTTTGAGTTTCGGTCTTGGATTTCATAAGTTACATAACTAGTCTCAAATCCTTCACATAATTCATCAGATTTTGACTCTTTAGGAAAAGGTTGACTTTCTTGGATAAGCTCGACTTTGGTCTGAATTATCCTTTAGATCTAAATTTTTTCCTGTTAGAAGATATAGGTACTAGAGTGCTAGACCTAGAACCATATTTTATTATGCCAACTCCGCGATAGTCAAATCTAGGTCTTAAGTTCCACTCCTTTTCTCCTAGTTACAAGTTGATCTCATTGCATTTACTTTTCTTAGTCATTTATCTAAATTAAATATCATGTTACATATCTATCATAAGGAATCAGAAAAATACCACATTTTGTAGATCATGAATTTGCACCATTTCTTTCTTAGTTGTGCTAATCAAATTCACTTTATTGGGAGTTTTGTATTTCATTGTATGAAGAGCCTCCGTGGGTGATCTACCTCTTAGCATAGCTCACCATTTTCTTCAACACATTTTGGGGAACCTAAGACATTACTTCCCTATTCTAATTTTGTATCTAGATCTCATTGTTGTATTCATAATGTTATTACATTGTATGCTTCTAGATATATAGGTTCATTATTACATTTTAGTGAATCCAACTTATAACACTTCCATTCTAATTTTTGGTGTTAGATTTATCTTTTCATTATCAAATTCCTATTTTAAGATCTACCTATGTGTTAGTTAATATTGAACTCTCTAAATTGGATTGTGAAATTACTAATGTCATTACCTTCCTTCTTAACTCTCTTTATCAAATACATGGGGTGTTCAGAAAATCCTTTTTCATTTTGTAACATTTGTATTCCTTCATGGTATTCTTCCATCTAGAATAATGAGGTTAACCAATATATATCTTCATTATAGGATATATTTCAAAATTATTCTCAATATTTCATGTTTGTTTTTTCTTCACAATTTAACTAAATGCATGAAATATAAAGATAATATAAGGGCCTTTTATAATGAACCTAATGCTAATATCCTTCCAAATTTAGGTCCTAGTGATCCTACAGAAAATAATTCTTGTGATTCTTATAAAAATATTTAAAACATTCTTCATGATCTAGATGTTAGACATTTCCTAGATGATTTTTTACTAGACATGAGGGATAATCCTAATTCTTGTGTATGTGCAGGATCATGGTATGCCAAAAAGTGGTGATGTGAAAAATAAACTTTTCACTTGTCCAAAATAACACAAATCCATTTGTTGAAGTTTTAGTAGGCCTGGGTGTCATTACACTTGGCCAAGCCAAAAGCCAAAGCATAGGCCTAATCGAATATCTGATTTTTGCCAGTAATTATATATTTACATAGCTTGGCCGCATTCAACATTTTCACTCTGTAAACATTGAACTCGATTAGGGATTTTGGATATGCGGTTTTATCTCCTATCCAATTTTTCCTGAATCTTAAGGTAAGTTCAATCTTCAAAGTTTTATTGTTTTTTTATTTTTTTTATAATGTTTTAATAGAAATTTATAGTTTGTTATATTAAAATTAGCTCGTTTAAATAAGTTTTTGTATTGTTTTTTAATTCATTGTAATTATCTATTTTGTTTCTAATTGTAATCAGACAAGGAATCACTAAACCCTCCCAATGATCCCACAAACAATCTACAACCACCTCCCAACAATCCCCCACTTGCAGAAGATGAACGAGTCTCAAACCCTTGTTGTTTAGAGGATCTAATAGGAGACAATCTAAATAAACTTAGAGGATTTAAAACCACCTATGCCAATATCCCCACATTGTGCCCCATGTTTATGACATTGAACTCAATTATTGAAAACTTGGAGAAACTTATAGAGCAACATAGTGTTGCACTTCTTTGGCATGATTCCACGCACACCCAGTTTGATGATGTGCTTGACTATGATCAAGTCATGAACCTAAACATAAAAAAACATGACATATGTGTATGCACCCTAAAATGGTCGCCTAGGGGTGAACCCACAATAGTGGGTTACACTTTTTAGCCTGAATAGACACTGAACTATACATTTTGAGAAAAAATTTTAGATTCGGATGCATATTGCCGTTGAACCAATCGAAATCCAAGGATGAAGTAAATTAGAGTCTTTTAGGATTTTTTTGTCTAGTTTCTAAATATATATATTTTTATTTTTTTTGAATTTATTTGAATACTTTTTTCTTTCTCCCAGGAAAACTTGTATGGTGCTGAAACGTCATTTTCAAATAGTAACACTATTTTCATAGAGCATAACTTTTTTTGTAAAATAGATATGAATGTGATTCTATTGAATTTAGTTTTGTAACATCCATATGGAGGGCATGCAATTGGTTTGATGACATTATCACTATTATTGCATATTTTATTAACATTTGAAGTTGACTAAACCAAAATTTTGACCTACCTTGACTACACAGCTTATAACTTATTGTGTATTTATCAAATTCCAATTATTATTTTTTTAATAGAAATTAGACGTGAATACGGAGGGCACTGTTATTTTTCAAAAAAAAATTCCTTGTTATACTATTTTTCATTGAACATCAAACTCAAAGGTTTATATTTGATAAAAAAACCTACATTCATTTAACGTCAAAAACCATACACATAATAAATTAAAAAATAGTCAAATATATAACCGTTTGAAAGCTAGTTCTGTGTACTTGTTGAATGAAAAAGGATGTCTTCTTATTCATCCATTTGATCAGCGTGCTTGAGGCCCGAAGCCATGAAATTCTTAGAATTTCTTGAAAACTTGAAACCATGGCTCAAACCAGGTACTTTTGATCAAAAGTACTTTGCCCAAAAATGGAAAATGTAGTTAATACTAAACTAGTTTCAATCAAAATTCATTTACTTTCGATAGAAACCTATGTCGGCCTTTTTGGTGGCATTTTCGGTTGATAAGAATTAGGTATAAATAAATGTGTATTTCTTTCATTTCATAAATCTGAAAGCTGTAAAATAATTCGCATTTAGGAGAAGAAAGACATTTTGGCACAGAATAATTTTCTAAGTTGTGATGGGAAATAAAAAGAGAAGGCTATACAAAAGTACATGACATTATTCAGAAGAGACTGAACAAAGACTACATGAAGAATCATGAGAAAGATATCATCGTTGGAAACAAGGTATGTCTAAGATGTCTAAATAGATAGATATTTTAAGTTGATGGTCAAGACTTGTCTTAATGTTCATGTAAATGTGATATTGTAGGTCTATTAGACTTAACTACACCTAACTGTAGACCTATTTGAACTAATAGGACTTATTAGGACTAATTAGGACCTATTCTAGGACTAATAGGACCTATTAGGACCCAATTAGGACCAATTATACCCAATTAGGACCAATTAGAACTAATTAGAACCAAATAGTACCTAATAGGACCTATTTGGACTAATTAGGACCTAATAGGACCTATTAAGACTAATTAGGACTAATTAGGACCTATTAGGACCTATTAAGACTAATTAGGACTAATTAGGACCTATTAGGACTTATTAGGACTAATTAGGACCTAATAGGACCTATTAGGACTAATTAGGACCTATTATGACCTAATAGAACCTAATTAGGACTAGTTAGGACTAACTACCTGACCTATTAGGACCAATTACCTAACCTATTAGGACCAATTACCTAACCTATTAGGACCAATTAGGACCTAATATGGACCAACTAGGCTCAATTAGGACCAATTAGGACCAATTAGGACCTAATATGGACTAAGTAGACTCAATTAGGACCAACTAAACTCAATTAGGACATTTTAGGACCAATTAGGACCTATTCGATCTAATTAGACTCAATTAGGACCAATTAGGACCTAATATGACCTATTAGACTCAATTAGGGCCAATTAGATTCAATTACGACATATTAGATATAATTAGACTCAATTAGGACCAATTAGGACCTAATATGGACTAACTAGACTCAATTAGGACCAACTCTAAACTCAATTACAACCAATTAGGACCTAATTAGGACCTATTAGATTCAATTATGACCTATTAGATCTAATTGCACTCAATTAGACCTAAGATGTCCTATTAGACTCAAAATTAGGGCCAATTAGACTCAATTGGGAGCAAGTCGGACCTAATATGGACCAATTAGGACCTAACATGACCTATTAGACTCAATTAGGACCAATTAGGACCTAATATGGACCAACTAGACTCAATTAGGACCAACTAGGAAAAATTAAGACCTAATTAGGACCTATTAGATTCAATTATGACCTATTAGATCTAATTAGACTCAATTAGGACCAATTAGGACATAATATGACCTATTAGACTCAATTAGGACCAATTAGACTCAATTGGGACCAATTCAGACCTACTATGGACCAATTAGGACCTAACATGACCTATTAGACTCAATTAGGACCAATTTGGACCTAATACATGGACCAATTAGGACCTCACATGACCTATTAGACTCAATTAGGACCTATTAGGTTCAATTATGACATAATTAGGAACAACTAGACTCAATTAGACTTAATTAGGACCAACTAGACTCAATTAGGACCTATTAGATTC
>BSBK01002067.1:607500-707500 GCA_027943335.1 Chamaecyparis obtusa
CTCAGTCTCTGAAGAATGCTTGGTAACTAAAGGTGTCAGTGTTGCTGATGCTCAATAATAACTGCATTGCTCATTCATGCTTAGCATGGTCAGTTGACTGGCACTTCATTATTTCCTCTGTTGCTCAGTGTTCTTGCTTACCGACTAGATTGTTTGATTGAATCGGCTTGGCCTACTGGTGCATTTAATTTGGGTCACGCTTCTCATGTTATGGATTGACAATTGGATGTGTGGGGACCTAGATCTGGCATGTTACACTCTTCTATGCAGATTTGATGACCATTGGGGCCATCTTGGAGATTTTTTCTATTTTGTCAGGCTATTTGAGAGCCGACTGATGTTTTATCATTTAATATTTGTTTGGGTGGGTTAATTATTTCATCAGCCAAATTGTGGCTAGGATTCAATATTTATAGGATGATTGGGTAGATGTTTAGGGCAGCGACAAGAAGTTAGAAGAGTTAGTAGCCTACGAGCTTAGGAGCAAGAAGATTTCTTGAAAGTTTGAGTACAAGTAAGATCTTTCCTGGATGCCTACTAGTGTGTTGCATGTTGCAAACCTAGTCTAGCTAGATGCTGATGTTGTGGAAAAGATTTAGATCCTGTGAGATCTTGTAGACTGTTACTTGCTTTGTAATTGGCCATAATCGGGAAGGCCTTATAGCCCGGCACATTGCATGTAATTGGTGACTTGATGAATAAATATTTCTATTTAATTACATATCTATTGTCATTGTTATGTATTTCCACTGTGTATTGGTTTGGTTGCAAGGTCGGTCAATCCTTAATTGGATACACCAACCTTGACTGCATCAAGTGGTATCAGAGAAAAGTTGGTTCCTATTTGAGAAAATTTTGTTCCTGTTGGAGCCGAGTGGATCTTGTGTGTTTACATCTGGATCTTGATTTGAAGATGCCTTCGAGGACAAATCATGAGATCTCAGAGGAAGAAGTTGCTGGAGAATTTAGTCTTGATGATTTTAGGGCTTTGTAGAAACATGTGCAAGACCTACAAGAAGAATTGAGAAAAAGAAGCCTACCTTGAAAGAGGATAGCGATGATGAATCTGAGGAAGAAGATCATTTTGAAGAAGCTGTAGAAGAAGCTAGATATCCAGAGGAGAATAGAATCTTGAAAGCTATGTCTAGAATTGGAAAGAGACCTAAGATTGAAGTTTCTACATTTTCTGGAAGCCTTAGGCCTAAAGAATTGATTGATTGGATCAATGATATTGATGAATTCTTTGAGTATGAATAAATAGAAGATCCTGATAGAGTTAGATTTGCAAAGACTAAGTTGAAGGGTCATGCAAATATTTGGTGGAGAGAAGTTCAGTTGGAAAGAGGTAGAAGAGGAAAAGAAAAGATTACTAAGTGGAACTGAATGGTTGACAAGTTGAAGAAGCAATTCATTTTGGTGGATTATGAATTGGATATGTTTAAGAAGATGCAAGATTTGAAGAAAACTAACAAATTGGTACAGGAGTATATCAGGGAGTTTTACAGAATCCTGATTAGGACTGGTCATTCAAAAGCTAATAAAGAGAAGGTTGCTAGGTATGTCTATGGTTTGAGACCTATTATTCAAGAAGAATTACTTATTGTTCGGATAAAAACAATAGGAGATGCTTATCAGATGGCATTGAAGATTGAAGAGAAGCTGAATAAGAAGTTTGAAGGTAGACAAAATAGTAGAAACCAAGGTGGTAAGACTAGTGAGACAGTTGCTGAAGGTAATGTGGTAGAGAATCCTAAGCCTGATGTGGGATCTAGTAGTAGTCAAGGTACTAAGAACTTCAACAGTGGATAGAGAGGAAGGTGGAAGAATGAGTTCACTAGTACTTGTTATAACTGTGGTGAAGCTGGTCATAGAAGTTGGCAATGTCCTAAAAAAAGAGTTGCATTAGTTGCTGAAGAAGACATTGAGAATTTTCCAAAGAAAGGTGAATGTCTTGTCACCAGAAGATTAGCTGCATGTGTCTCTAAACTGGTACAAAGAATAAATTTGTTCAGAACTAGATGTAAGTGCAAAAATAAGGTATGTAATGTCATAGTTGATGGTGGCAGTTCTAAGAACTTTGTTACAGAAGAGATGGTTAGTAAATTGAATTTGGAAATGAGGAAACATCCTAATCCTTATCAGATTAGTTGGATACAAGATGTTTCTAAGGTTAAAGTGGAAGATCAATGCTTGGTTAATTTCTAGATTGGATCTTTCCAGGATGAGATATTGTGTGATGTGTTGCCTATGGATGCATGTCATCTGTTACTTGGTAGACCTTTTTAGTTTGACAAAAATGTTTTGTTTAATGGTCATGCTAATACCTATGTGGTTAGGCATGAAGGAGCTCAACATAAACTGATACCTTTACAGGAGGCTGGGGCTAAGGGATGTGGATTCATCAGGTGTTGTCCATGTGACGGTGACAAACCTCAGAAGTATAAGGTTCATGAACCTATTCCTGTAGAGTCTAGTTTGAAAGAAAAGGAGAATGATATTTCTAAAGAGTTTGTTGAGATGAAGAGATAGATGGTCTTTCTAACAGAGATTGTACAGAAAATGATGACTTTCACTACACAGAGAGATGCATATGATACCGAGTTGATTGTAAGGGATGAACCTTACCGAGACACTGCTGTGGTCGGTAGTGGTCAAGGTTGGTTGCGATCAGTTGCAGACCAAAAAGATAAGAGAAGTGGAAAGTAGAAGAATTTGATGCAAGAGACATTGGATGAAGTGAAGACTACTTGGGATGAAGGAAAATATGAGATATGGGTTAAGAACAAATTTGGCATACCTGTTCTATTTCCCTTGAGGTGTTCTTGATTTCCTTATAAGAAAATATTTCTTACCTGGGGTGTCTGATGTTGGAGCATCCTAGGATTCTTGGTAACCCTGTATCAACCAAAAATATGTTTGTCTTTGGAGGTAGATTATTAGTTTTGATCTTGGTTTGGTAGAATTCTTTCTCAGTTTGGGAGACTGGTTGCTTGGTTTCTATGGTTACCGGGGTGCTCAGTCTCTGAAGAATGCTTGGTAACTGAAGGCATCATTTTCCTGATGCTTAGTGATAACTATGTTTCTCGGTCATGCTTAGCGTAGTTGGTTTCTGGCACTTAGTTATTTCATCTGTTGCTTGGTGTTCTTGCTTACCAACTAGATTGTTTGATTGAATTAGCTTGGCCGACTGGTGCATTTAATTTAGGTTGCGCTCCTTGTGTTATGGATTGACCGTTGGACATGTGGGGACCTAGATCTAGCATGTTGCACTCTTCTATGTGGATTTGATGATCATTGGGGCCATCTTGGAGAGTTTGTTTATTTTGTTAGGCTATTTAAGAGCCGATTGATGTTTTAGCATTTAATATTTGTTTGGGTGGGTTAATTGTTTCATTAGCTGACTTGTGGCTGGGATTCAATAGTTATAGGATGATTGGGTAGATGTTTAGGGTAGTGGCAAGAAGTTAGAAGATTTAGTAGCCTGTGAGCTTAGGAGCAGGAAGATTTCTTGGAAGTTTGAGTACAAGTAAGATCTTTCCTAGATGCCTACCAGTGTGTTGCATGTTGCAAACCTGGGCTAGCTGGATGCTGATGTTGTGGGAAAGATTTAGAAGCTGCAAGATCTTGTAGACTGTTACTTTCTTTGTAATTGGCCGTAACCAGGAAGGTCTTACAGCCTAGTACATTGCATGTAATTAGTGACTTGATGAATAAAGATTTCTGTTTAATTACAGATATATTGTCATTGTTGTGTATTTTCGATGTGTATTGGTTTGGTTGCAAGGTCGGTCAGTCCTTAATTGGATCCACCAACCTTGACTATGTCACATACATAGGGATCTTACCTGCAGCTTGGACACTTTGTGACAAGTCATCTTATTCTCTCTTTTTTCTCTTTTTCTTTGCTTTTGGATAAGTGAACACTTTTCTCTTCTAGGGTGGACACCAAGTTTTCTTGTGTCATCTTAATTGGATCTTTACACTCGCATTCATGCTAGTAACAACTAGATACCAAATCAATCAAGGAAAGAAACCACCAATTAGCTTCGACGAATTACCCTTTCCCACTAGGTGTCAGCATCATCAAGATAAAGACCCTCAAGTTATCTTTGACAAAGAAGAGGAGAATACAAAAATCTAGTTTGATCCTTTTGGACGTACTTTTGATATAACCTATGAGACACCTATTGCCTCATCAAAATCTGAAAATAGTGTATCTTTCACCATGTCTAGAGAATATCATAATAAGCAATTCAATGAACTTTTTGTGCAAAATGAAAGATTAAGATGAATTGAATTAAAAATTAAGACAAATTGAATTAGAAAGAAAAGATTACATGGAAGAAAAAGAATCCTGATTGGCTCAACAAGTTAATAACAATTTTTATGGGAATAATGGAAATAATTCACCACCAAGATCTCTGAGATCTCAACAAAATGGATATGATTCACTCCCAAGGTCTTCACATTCTAGGACAGGGAATGGTAAGAACACGGAGCAAGAAATTACTGAAGAAGAGCTCCTGAATTTTCAAAAAGATGATCGTTACCAAAGGCTTATGTTGAAGACATTGGAACAAAATAGTGATCAATACTTTTTACACTTATCTTCTCAAGGATTGAAGCTTCCACATGACTTTGATGTTGATAGATTGATTCGGAAAAGAGAACCCTCAAATTTAGAAGTCACCATGAAATAAATACAAAATTTGAAAAGTGAAATGTCAAGCTTAAGAAAAGAAAAGGATAAACCTAAATCATCATTTTTGGTGGAATCTATATGTGCATTTCCTTTTGACAGGACTTTATACGTGATTCCTTTTCCAAGAGATGTTGAGATCCCTAAATACGACAAATATGATGGAAATGGGGATCCACATGATCATGTCAAACATTTTTATGCTCTAAGTATGGATTTCATGCATGATGACAGTTATCTTATCCGACTCTTCCCTAGGAGTCTAAGTGGCCAAGCCATGGAATGGTTCACAAATATTACACCTTCACTTAAGTCTTTTTACGAGCTTGTGCAAATATTTATATAATTATATTCTTATAATATTCAACATTCAATGACTATGCTTGACTTATGCAATATCAAGAAGAGACAAGGTGAACCCTTTGTGAATTTTTTGCAAAGATGGAGAAAACTAAACTTGAGGTATCCACATCAACTTCGTGAGAATGAAAAGATTGGCATCTTTGCCAATAATCTTATTCCTGAGTTGCACTATGACCTTAGAAAGCAAGTCTTCTTCACTTTTAATGACATGATCGAAAGTGCTTTCTAAATAGAAGATGTCTTGGTCAAGAAAGGTGAAATCACTCTAAACAAAGAGAAATCCAATAATGGTCATGGATAAAACAAAGATAAGAGTAAGCCTTGGAATACGAACACTCACTTAGCTAATGATGGTGTTGTTGATGAAACCAAACCTAAGGAGCCCATTTTCAACTTGGCTAGCACTATCTTAACAACTTGACAACAAGAGGCCACAAATTCTAATGAATCTAATAATGCTAGACCTCCATGGGAACCTAAGCCTAAGTAATATTTTACACCCTTGGGAGACTCATATGATGTGATACTTAAGACACTTCTACCCAACAAGATTATCACATTACCAGAATATGATGAGCCTTATGAGCCTGAGGTAAAACCCAAATGGTGGAATGATAATCATTATTGTGAATATTATAAAAACAAAGGACATAAGATTGATAACTACATAAGACTAAAGCATGTCATGCAGGATCTCATTGAGAATGGGAAAGTTGAAGTGGATGGTCTTGTTGGGAGTAAAAATGCAACATGGGTTTTGAGCACCATGTTAAAATTTTATAGTTTGAGGCCCTATAGGTGCTTGTTGAGCCTATTTTCCCGGATGCAATTCTAAGGTCTACCATGCATTTCAAGTGTTCATCACCCTCTTTTTATCATTAGAAGGCATCCTAGGTCATTAATTTCAATTTTCAAGTGGTTTTGTGATGTCTTGTTTTGAGCACTTGTCCAAATCTGCATTTGTGTGTAAGTGTCAATTTGTTGTAGTAGGCCCTATTTGTAGTTGAATATCTTTTGTCTTGTGATTTTTCATGACATACCGATTGTGGCATCATATTGTAGGCATGGGAGTGAGTCATCCTACCAATTTTTAGCCCCCCATGTGCCCGTTTGATCAGTCTTCCAGTGTCATTCCATTTACAATTTATTAAATTTCTCTGAATGTGCGCTCTTCAAATTTCTAAGTAGCCTAATTTGTGCCCTGTCAAAGGTCTAGCATAATTTCAAATTGTTTCATACTGTAGACCTAGAAGACTAAGTGTCTGATGATTTTCAAGTCTCTACCAATCCATTTGACCATTTTCCCAGGCCAATTCCAAACCCAATTTATGCTTATTTCACTGTTCTGTTCAAAATGTTACTGACAGGCTAACTTTGGTGATTAATTATAATCAGATTGTTTGATCTTTTTGGTGAGTTGGTTATGGATTCATGTTCCTTGTATGAGGGAGAGTCAATGCCTGAGATTTCGGTTATCGAAAGTTTCAATGGGTCAATTTTAAAAGCTAGTTTTGAGGCCAGTTGATGTTACTTGATAACTTTGCAAAGGTTGAAAGGGTAAATGAATTTAAGGTTATCTACATGTTTTGATGCCAGCCCATATCTTGATATCTCTTTTGAGATGGTTGGAAGGAATGATGGTATCCATATGTTTTGAAAATGCTTCTAGTTTTCCTCAATCTTATTGCTCGACACAAATGCTCAAAGTTTGTTGACAAGTGTTTAAACATGAGTTAAAAATGGTGCACGAGCTTTGTTTCAGCGTTCTAAGTCTTCAATGTATAAGAATATTGGATATTTTTTGTTGGAGGAAAATATTCAGGAGTTAATTCTCCATGATAGTTACAGGAGTGATAAAGAGCTTTTCAAACTTGGTCATCTAATGTGGTGGTAGAGCAGGGAGAACATGAATATTACTTCTGTCGATACTATTGGGAGGCATTGGAACAAAATTCACCCTTTCATGGAGAAGAGGCCAGCATTAACAATGTAAGGAAGACTTATATATCATGGTGCCAGCATGAATGCCATTTGGGTGCACACGGTTTGTTGCAGATGCCAACGTGAGAGGAGCTTTGTGTGAGTAGCTCACAATAAAATGGAGAGTGTGCTCACTATTGATAAAAGGCCAAGGAGTATTGGGGACTTACACAAAAAATAATGGAGGCACATTTTGCACATGAGAATCCTACACAATGACACAAGAAATAGCCCATACAATTGATTTAGAAAACACGGATTTGCAAGAAGAAAAAAAAACACAGTCATATTGCGGGGGGCATAACTTTTTATTGAACTATTGGATCGGGCTAAATTTTGGATATGTTGTCAAAAACCTAGTTCTCTTGATTCCCACTAGAGAGATTTTCAAAAAAAAATTTGGTTCGTGAGATACAGGAGACTGAGTGTAGCACTGTCAAAACTGCCCATTAAAACTTCAAGACCAATTATCCCACATTGGCTAGGTGAGGGTTTATTTTTGTGTTTATATGCAACAACACTCCAATGCATTGTAAACAAAGAGCCAAGAGGCTACTTGGTGGGCCCCTTGGCTGGAGGTCTCTATGTGTGGTGGGTCCCACAAATTTTGAATGAAAATATGAAGAAGGCTTTAAAACCCTCAGCAGAATTGTCCCACATTGTCCCGAATTGAGAAATGTAATGTTTATAAGCAAGTCCCCACATAATATGAAATAGATAAAGAGCTGAAGGCTCTACTCATGTGTCTGTGTGAAGGTGCCTTGGTTTTCATGCCCATGAATGCATAGTTAAGGTAATTTTGTAGAAGATGACATGGCAGATGACTGGATGAAGATGACACATGGCAGCTGGTCACTCATTCTCACATTCAAACTAGGAGTTAGGCAGACATTCAGAGATTGGGAGAATAGCTTAGCCTGCCAGTTATATGTTGCCAGAAAGGTCTCGAAATGAGGATTCTGATGGTGATGAGTATTTTTAGTTTCAGTAAAATGGATGAGAGTAGTGTGAGCTAGCAATTCCAAGGACAAGAATCAGGATCAAATTAGCTTGAGAAATGATTGCACATATCAAATCAGTTTGGGAAGCAGTTTCAGATATTTTTGGGGATAGACAGGTGTTGGTGACTAAGATTTTTCTCCTTTCTCCTATATCTAGTTTTCTCTCCATTGTAACAGGGATGTTGAAAATTTATGCTGCTAGGCAGTATTCAAGCCTTTTCTTGTTTTCTCTGTGTTTCCTGGTCTTGTAAATATGTTGAACCAGATGAATTTTTAATGAAGAACAATGGAATCCCTGTTCACTTCTTATTGATGTTTTTGTGTATCTGGTCTTAATTCTTGTGTATCAGTTTGTAAGGCATTTTGATGCACTGGTTATAAGGTAGATGTGATCTTGTTTTTAAGTTTCTTTCAAGGAGAGAGTCAATCTTGAATGAAAGCTTTGAGAATTTAAGATTTATACATGAATTTGATGTCTAGGAACTGGAATGAGAAGAATGGTTTGCAAGGCATTTCATTTGGGTTTTTGAGTTTGGAGTTATGGTTTTTTGGGAATGTATGTTTGTATGACTCTGTTGTCCAATGAACAAGGCACTGGTCCTGGCTTGCTTTGTAGTTTTCATCTTTGAATCTTTAAATCAATTCCATCTTTATTTTCATGTTTGAGAGCATTGATGTTTATATCTTGTGTTTCCTGAATACAAGTATTGTTAGTGATTCTTTGAAGAAATGAATCCATGGGTTAGCCTGCCTGAGCTCAAAGCTCGAAGAGAAGAAGGAGTTTATCCTTGTTGTCACATTAGCCATTTTCCTAGTTCTTAGCAGATCATACAGGTGGGATCCTGTATAAGACTGGTTGAGTTAAACTCCCGTGTTTTATAAGTCTGAGAACTATCTGTGATCACATCTACATAATGAGGTTTAGTTAGTGAGTTATATGTATGCAGATTTTAGCTTGTTTTAGGTGTACCTACCTGAGTGTGTGGAACTCAAAGCAGAAGGATGATAAAATCCTTCTCAATTAGTCTTTTCTTGTCCCTCAGTTTGCATGAACAAGTAGATTTGTGTTACTGGACAAAGATCCCCGGGTCTGGTTTTCATATTTCTCTTTTAGAGTTGAGGGATAGCAAGAAAAATAGCTAATAGGTCTTGTCAAGAATTATGGCCACAAAGCTTTCAAGGAACCTTTCCCTAAGTATGATAAAGGAGAGGCATTAACATCCAAGAAAGAAGAGGGAGATAAGATCAATTATACCTACACGAACAATGACAATGTCATCAATATGCTTGATCTAATGGATAAAAGTCTTAACATGGTGAGACATAATGGACACGACTATGATTCAGATATTGATGAGGTTTGGGTGGTCATCTTTAGAAGTGATAGTTCTTCCATGCAACCCAAATATTACAATGATTATAGCCACATGATCATGCTTATGGGTGTTGATTCTCCTACACCTAGAGAAAGTCTCAATGTTGTCACCAGAAGTCAACCCAAAGTCATTCTTAGGGGTGTGAACTCCTCAAAACAAGAAAATACCAAACAAATGACATCTTCTTCTAAGAAAGCCTCTACTTCTAGTAAACTAAGCTATAGTCTCAGAGACCAACTTCAATGTACTCCAGCATAGATTTCCATCTTCAATTGCTAGAATTGTTATCTACGCACAAGGAAATATTGAAAAAGGCTTTACGAACATCTAGTGTCCCTAATAACATTGAAGTTGACCAATTCCAGACTATGGTTAATCTTATCACTGCTTCATATCACCTTTCCTTTTTGGAGGAATATGAAAAATCATTAAGTCATCCACATAACCTTTCCCTAGATATTAAAATTCAAATCTATCGAACCCGAGTCAAATTTTTTGTAATGCCCCTCCAACCCTAACATGTTCTGGGTATGCTCACTAGAAGTTGGGAAGTGTTATATGTGATTGTATGGGTATTTTTATAAGAGAATGATCCTTCTTGAGGAGTTTTCTTAACCCAACTCTCTTCCGACCACTATAACTTCACATTCTAATTTGGGAAATGATAAATATTGTATAGGTATGTCCCTTTATATCTTCCTATGTGTCTGTGATATTTTAGGACCTTGATGTGATGGGATCACTTGATAGATCTATATGTTTCTTTGTGAGATAATCATTATCAATGTTTATGATTATCTTAGATTCATCACTTAAGGGTTAATTGTGTTACCCACTCTAATGATGATAGTACTTATTATACTTGAGACTAGAAATGATTGTGATATTCTAGCATTGTGTACTGTATGTTTCCTCTGTACAAGACTTAGGATGATACCTCAATTGCATGGGAGGATGCTAGCAGACTTGAACTTTGTATCCATATTTATTTGTAGGCTTTCAGGAGCTAGTCCAATTCTAAAGGGAGAGGATACAATGCCCACCCTAGTATCTTGATATAGACATGATTACTATATTGATTATTATGGACTCTATGATTTGTTTATTTTGATTAGATAATGAGACATTATGAGCACATTTTTGCATAATAAAACTGGTTTATGAAGATTATTAAATGATTTACATTATCATTAGGACATTTTTCTTATATATATATTTAAATGATTATATTATGAAGATGATTCATTCTTGTTTTACAATATGGAGTAATGATTATTCTGGAGCTAACCTTACTAATCCTTTTATGCTTTGATATTGAAACTGTCTTACGTGCTTGTGGAATGATGAGAGGTAGTCGTAGTCACTCCTATGGGATATCCACACAATGTCGCACTCTTTCTCAGCTTGATGATGTAGGATGTAGGTACTAGGCATCGACTTCACCTAGCTACATAGGTCTGAGAGTGCTTTCAAATCCTCAAACATTGTTGTGTGGAGATATTTCCAAGATACTCTAAAGGATTCCATGTTGGCTTAGGTTCATGTTTAGGAAGTCACCTTAGCTTGGGGGATTTGATCTGTATTATGAATTTATTGATTTTGGAGATTTATGTTTTAGAGTGTTTTTTCTTTATTCTTTATGTATGTTAAAGTATTATGTTTTTCTATCTTTTAAATATATATTTGGATGTATGTGGTTTAATTTATTATATATGTGTATGTATATATGGGTAAACACATATATACTTACGTGTATATAAATATATTTATATAGTTATGTGTTTTTTTTGTATGTGTGAATTTATTTTATAATAATAGATTAAATAATGCATTAGAAAATAAAAAATAAAATGATTATAAGTAATTATCTCTTTTTAGAGTAAAACTAACTTACCTACGGGTTTTGAACCTGAGACCTCCTAGGAGTTAGGCTACTTAGTTTCCATTTGGGCTATATGAGTTACTTGGTAATATTAATTATCTTTATTATATTTATAGGTTTGGTAAAGTAAAATAAGTTAATTAAAATAATGAAATATTTATTTAGGCTTACGGGAGTTGTTTAATATTTTAAACTAGCTATAGTAGTTGGAGAAGTTACTTCCCGTAAAGAAACTCATCCAACCATATGGTTGGATATGAATATTTGGAGGAGGGAGATTTTTGGAGAAGGGAGATTTCAGTTTGAAAATGGTTTTATTCATCAAGTGTTGAGGAAAATAACACTATTTTATTTTTTTGAAAAAAAATGGAGAAACAATTGTTGCAAGAAAAATACAGTCCTGATGCGGAGGCCCTATCTCTCTAACCAACCATTGGATCTTGCTAAGTTTTTAATATGTTGGTAAGAACCCAATTGTTTCACTTCTCACCAAATAGATTGAAGAAATATAATATGGTTCAAAAGTTATAGATCTCTGTGTGTGGGTCTATCCAAGAGGACAACATAGAGAAAATTGGAAAAGATTTGGGGTTTTCTAGAAGAAATTTTGAATTGTTTGTCTCAGAGAAGAAATGGTGGATTTGAAGTATTTAATTAGGAGATAAGATAAATTTGGGAGATTTCCAGAGGAGGAAGGAAGATTATATTTGGAAGGATTGCGGTAGATTTTTTTTCTAGAGGGAATCCACTACTTAGAGCTTGAAAGGATTGAGGTGGTGTGCTCAATTATAGAATGGATTTCTCCGTAGGACTCCAGGTAGGATTTGGAACTAGGAAGAATCACCCTCTTTCCTATATTTTTATGTGTATGAAAATAGGATATATATAATATTTAATATGGTTTTTAGAACTCTGTGGTTGTATTAATTATGAAAGCAATTAATTGGTTGTAAAATTATATTGTTTACAGGAAGTTGTAATATATGTGTTTGTAAGATTTCTTAGTCAAGTCTCTTCTTGAAAAGTTTATTATTATTTATATGATTGTATTTAATGTGCTTATGGTCTATAAGGTTTCTATTTTTAATGATGTATTCATTTGGTTTTTGAAGTTGGAGATGTGTAGTGTTTTCGGGAAGAATGTCGTATTAAATGATAATTTATCTCTTCCAAATTTCTTCCTGGGAAGGTTATGGTTATAGATATTTGGATGATATTAAGTGTTTTTCTATGTATATATATATGGTTGAGGGAAGTTTAAGGAATATTCTAGGAATGTTTACGAAGAATTAGGAAGATTTGGTTGAGGTTTTTCCTTCTTGTGTTTTATGCAAATTTTTAGTTATGAATCCTTCATTTATTTTACTCCTGTTTGATTTGGTCATTTTGGGCTTGGATTTTGGCCTTCAACACCTGCATTTATTTTATCATGATTTTGGTCTACATCATTTCACCCTTGAGAATGTTAAATTAATGCATGAGGTGAGTTACAATGTTGTATTTAATGTTTCTTATATTTGACATCCATTCTATGATTCTTATTATGCATATGGATAAGGTTAGGAATCATCTTGAGGGTCTAAGTGCACATGAGAGTTCCCTAAACCTATGATTTAGAACATGTGAAGTGTTTCCTTGTTCTTTGGGCTTGTGTTGGGGTAGGGAACTTGGAACCCTAGGTGAGTGGCTTAGCATAGGTGTTTCAACCCAAAGTGGTTGCTAGATGATCCTATGGGTGAGTTTGTAATCGATTGATAACCTTAAAAATTAACTTGGGAAGGGGGGATTCAAAAGATAATGAAAGAAAATATAATAAGGGCACACAGACCTGATTGGAGTACCAGGACCAGGGATAACTACCAGGATGGATCCCTATTCATAAAGGGGGGACCAGGGTTACATGGTTTCCAGGAAGGATTCCAATATATAGGTTGTGTGATGACACTCACTTAGGTGGTATCCTAGAACCTTGACCTTGATTTTATAGTATGATGATGTTTTATGTGCTTTACTCTTATTCTATTGAGTTTTGGTTTCTTGGTGTTTTGCATCTTAGATTTCCTTAAGGTCTTGAGAGTACCTTGGTTCTATCTCCTAGCACGGGGGGTGGAACTTTACCAGTTTCACATGGTTGGGTGGAAACTATCTTTTGAGGTATTGTTTGTGGTTCGTATCTTGGATTGGATTCAGATTTATTCTTGTATGATATAAGAATCATCTTCATAGGGTTATTATTATCAAATAAATCAAGATAATAACTAAATCACCACAAATAGCAATCTAATTAAGCAAATTAAATGATAATTGAGTACTCAATGGCTCTCTAATTAAGATTTCTAGTGCAAAGCCCTTAGCAAGCTTCCACTAGTGACAACCTTTATATGAGATGATTATTGATTGAATTATGGCTTGCCTTTATAGATTTTGGCAAGGGTACACTAGTACATTTGGGGGCAATTTGCGACGGCAAATGCGACGGCTATGTGTCGCAATAGCGACACCCATTGACGTCGTAGTTTTTTAGTCGCAAATTGCGACGTTTATGGGTAGCCATCGCAATTGCGACTCCCTCCCATCGTAATCTTGCCCCTTCACCCATTCTGGGCCTCCGTCGCATTGCGACGGTAGGGAGTCACAATTGCGATGGCCCTCCGAAGAAATTGCGATGGGCGCCCGTCGCAATTGCGACGCTCGTGGGTAAATTAAAAAAAAAAAATTATTTAATACATTGCTAATGAACCACATTAATGATTTTTTCTTTCAACAAATGAGGACAGTCACTGTAAAGACAACATGATAATGTACACTCACTGTAAGGATAGTCACAAATGAGGACATCTCACAGTGACTGTCCCTTGTGTGATTGCCACTTGAATGTATTGCTATTCAGCCACATTAATGCTTTTCTTCTTCAACAAATGAGGATAGTCACTGTAAAGACAACATGATAATGTACACTTACAGTACGTGTACATTATCATGTTGTCTTTACAGTGACTATCCTCATTTGTTGAAGAAGAAAAGCATTAATGTGGCTGAATAGCAATACATTCAAGTGGCAATCACACAAGGGACAGTCACTGTGAGATGTCCTCATTTGTGACTGTCCTTATAGTGAGTGTACATTATCATGTTGTCTTTACAGTGAGTGTACATTATCATGTTGTCTCAATCTATACATGAATGATAATACAAATATTGAATGCATTATATTCTGTCATTCTATACATGTACGATGATTCAAATATCGAGTGCATTATATTATCTCAGTTTATACATGAACGATAAATTTCATTTGCAACTTGTATAGGAGGATCAGATGACACAGAAGACAAAGAATCTCAGGATGAGGTATGGGAGAAGGCTATATCAGAGGAAAAGCTAGGGCTTTGTTACTGTCCCTTGTGACAGTAACAAAATTTGATGAAAATAATTTTTATTTCACTCAACTTTGACATTCACAACTTCCTCTTTTATTATAATAAGAAAAAATATAGTGACTTTAGAGAAAATAATGAAACTAATACAATTGCAATACGGTGGTATTTAGAACAAACAGAGCTTCACAACCATTAAAGAAGAAAAAAGCACATGCATATATCGAGTACTCCTCAATCAGAGAGATAGAGAAGAATTCAAAACATACCCAGACTGAACATGGCCATACCAAGACCAGCATCAGACAATATTCTTATTGACTGCTCTAGGATAGCTGGCATTTCAACTTTCCATCTACAAAATAGATTATAAAAACATGAAAATATATCAGAGATGTTTGATATTGATACAAAACAACACAAATTCATTTCTTCGTACACCTGTATATCATAAAAATCCTTGCACACTTTGAAAAATTGTATTGCCTTTTACTTACTCAAAAGTAATTTACATAAAGAAATCATTTGATTAACATGGATCCTAATATTCACAAGTACATGGTCATGTGCTCCATCATAGCATCTTATAGATTTAGATCTGTTCTCTAAAATAATTCAATGTTTTGTTTACAATCCACAAAAGAAATATTTTCCCTCATCTACTTAATCCTAAACAAAAGGCCATATAGCAATATAGATAGAACTATATAACAAAAACCATAAACAATGGTAACCTTAGCAGCAGCAAGAAATTGTTGCAAAAAATTTACCTTATCATACCCAGATTGTTGCTTTGCCTGGCAGAGGGAAATTTGATCAGTAAAATTGACCCAGAGTATGCTATCTCCATTGTCATGCTGGATAACAAAACACCAACTTTAATGGGCATGTACTGTCCCTTGTGTAATTGCCACTTGAATGCATTGCTATTGAACCACATTAATGCTTTTTTCCTTCAACAAATGAGGACAGTCACTATAAAGACAACATGATAATGTACACTCACTGTAAGGATAGTCACAAATGAGGAAATCTCAGAGTGATTATCCCTTGTGTAATTGCCGCTTGAATCAGAGATAACTTTAGTGGTGAATCTTCACCTTTTGGCGATCCCGTCTGACGGGTCAATCGTCATTTGGCGAATAGAGCACGCAATGCAGGTCAACTACATTGCCAGATATTTATTAGATTTGGGTCCAACGCCCGGGGTAGTCGCCCATTAGTTATCACATGATTGGTCAAAACTATCGGTGCAATCGCCAATGCAATATACGTTTTGGATACATTTATTTTAAACATATCGCCAGCTTTTGCATGTTGTTTCTTATTGGCCCACGTTCTTTCACCATTACTACAACCAATTAATTTTCCCTTGGGTTGGGCATCGCCAACCATTTTCCGGACGTGTGTCGACCACCAGCCCCGTTTAGCCAACTATTTCCTACTGTGGGCTTGCATAGGAAGGTGCGTTTCGCCTGCATTTGAAATTCCCGCTTGTTAATCCCACCTAATTCGCCAACCTAGATTGGACTATAAAATATTATTATTCTACACAGTTCGCTCTTTTCTGGTCTGGAGACTGGCATTTCTTATTGCTGCCAAACTTTCAGAGTGCTGAGTGCATTGGCCATTGACTCATGGACCCTGGTTTTTTAAAAAGGCAAGTGCTTTTTAATTTATTTTTTATGTCAACAGTGGTACTGGACCACTAGTACAGTGGTACTGGTTATTTTTTTAGTTTTACTGTCTAGTGTAATGCTAAGATAGCCTATAGGTTTGCGAATTATATTGGCCCTTGGGTAGTACCGTAGACTGTAGTACCGTAGCAGTAGAACCCATTTTTTGAGAATGAATCATATTATTGTTATTATATGTAGTCTAAGTAGTTGAGTCTTTTGTTCAACAACTAAGTTGATATATTTTTTGCAGCCTTTATCGGTTTGCCATGTCAAATAAGAGGGGTAACAGGGGTTCCGGTAGGATCCCTGAATGCCAAGAGAAGCCACCATTACCAAAACGCAGAACCATAGCAGCATATTTTGGTGGTGGAAATGTTGGCAAGCTACAAGATTCACAAGTTAGATCTCCAGTTGAAAAAGGAGATTCATCACAAGTTGGACCCTCAGACCATATTGAAGTTCAAGTTGGTGAACCTGATATCTCAGTCGAGGACGAACTTGAATATGATTTGGAGGCACTTCCCCTGAGTAGGGAGTCACAAATTGAGATTATAGAGTTGGAGTCAGTCCTAGACCAGTCGGGTGAGAAAACCAAAACTGATTCCATAAATCATGCTCATGCACAAAAGGGGAAAAGAAAATTGGGATCGACGAAAGATCGATCTTGCTGGGATCTGTCCCAAAGGAGTTTTCAGTTAGAATGGGTGGAAAAGTACTGGTTCATTGAACCAGTGCCCAATCCAATTGATGGTGCGCCTCCTACTGAATGCAGATGTAACATTTGCACAGAGATAACAAAGAAGGAGAAGAGGTTGCAGCTTAAAATTGATACCATAGAAAAGCATGTCGGTAAAGTTTACAAGAAGGAAATTATAGATGGAGTTGAAAAATCCGTGCTAACTTGGAAAACAAAGGACAACTGTCTACATATCAGGAATGCCAAAAAATACGAGTTACACCAGCAATTACGGGATAAGCGTTCTGCAGTAAAAGGTTCCATTGAAGATTTCATTGGGAAAGCAACAGAAGTGCAAAATATGGGAAAAGTAGTTCAATTAAGTGTGGTCTTTTATTTATTGAGTAGAGGACATCCTATGACAGACTACCCTTCAATTCTTGCCTTATTGCACTTTTTGAAAACTCAAAACTATCCGAACAGTCACTGGTCAGTAAACAGCGGATGGGAATGGGCTAGATGTCTTGCACAGGTTGAAAAAGAAGATATGAAGGAAAAAATAAAAGACTCAAATTTCTTTGCATTGTCTCTAGATGAAGTTACAGCAATTGATAATACTTCTTGGGTGTGCATGCATGTTTATACTGTAAACAATCTTTGTCGTCAACCATTTATACTATCTGTTGCTAAATTGAATTGTAGTGCGACAGCTAAAAATTTATATGAATTATTAAAGACTACTCTAATTGAATCTGGAGGTTTGGATAGCATGGAGATTGCCAAAAAGTTGGTGTGTGTTGGAGCAGATGGAGCTTCGGTTATGCAAGGTCATAAAGGTGGTCTTTGCAAAAAGATCAAGGATGATTTGGCACCCTACGCTATTCCCATTCATTGCATGGCCCATCGAATGAATCTAGCTTTTGGAATTGTTAGCAATTTTGGTTGTGTAAGTAAAGTGGAATCTCTAATCAAAGAGATTTACCAATACTTCTGTCGAAGTCCAAAATGAGTCCGGGAATTTCAACACTTTTCTCAAGGACTTACTGATGGGAAGAAGCTTCTTAAAGACAATGATACTAGATGGATCTCTTTGGATGGACCGGCACATCGAGTAATGTCTGAATACCCATCATTTATTGGACTAATCCACTCTGTACGAGACAGATTCCCTCGGCTATATTCAAGCCTAACTAATGTTAAGGTACTCTTAACTTTAGCAGCTATTCTCCCCATGCTACAGGACATGAGAAATATTATAAAAAAGGTTCAACAAAGAGGTATGTACATTGCAGAATATAATAAGCTGCGTAAAATGACATGTAGTAGCCTGGATACTCTGTATCAATTACTACCATTAGATGAATCAAAGTTTGCAAAGTGGATATAAATCATAGATTTGAACAATCCTGGGAACTTTTTACATATTGGTGCAAACGATGAGGTATATGCCAGGGTACGTGGAGTTGACATACCAATGCAGTACTATGCCCGCATCAACCCCAACGAAGCAGGAAGTGAAGTTGAATCAAAACCAGAGAAGGTACTTTCACGTGTTACAAGTGAAGACTTCAAGAAGATCAAAGACTCTGTGCTTGACTCTGTCAAGCGAGTTTGCTACAATCTTTCATCAGAAATCAGAGACAGATTCCCTCCAGAGGAACTGCTCGAAGCAATGTCAATTGTTTTTCCACAATATTGGTCTCTAAACTGTCCGACTGATTTTCGAAGAAGGATGACGACTCTGATTCAGCATTTTTGCAAACCTAAAGTAATCAATGTAATCACTATAAATGGAATTTTAGATGAATCTCGACTGAGAGATCAATCATATTCTTTTGCAAACATAATGAGGGAACAATATGCTCTTATGGAGAACCCAAATGAAGAGGGAGCGGTAACAAAGCTTTGGAAAAACCTTGGTGAGAGCAATCAGTTGAGAGAGGCAATACCAGAATATTTCAAGCTTACCGATTTATGTTTGACAATGATATTGGGTTCAGTGGAGGATGAGAGAGTTTTCAGTACTTTGGGCTTCCTGAAGTCAAAGGTTAGAAACAAATTAGACAAAAATTTGGATAATTGCCTGAGGCTCTATAATTCTAGGTATAAGGTAGAAAATTTCCCTTATGACAGGGCTGTCAGCATTTGGAGAAAACGATGTCAAAGAAGAGGGATTGCCAACATTTCAAACCCAAGTGGCAGTGGTAGTGGTGGTGGCAATGGTAGTGGCAGTGGTTCATATCCTGATATTGGAAGCAATGAAGATGATGTTGACTTTGGCATGCATAGTGAGTCTGACGCTGACAGTGAATCTGAAGAAAACACAACGAACAATCAAATGTTGTATGCAATAAATGAGGAGGATTCTGATGATAGTGATGCTGAGCCGGTCCAGGCGGAATGGCAACTATAGCAGCTTCTCAACCTCAAGTTCTAACTTCTGTGAGTCAAGTAGTAGGCTAGAAGTAGTAGCTCTGATCTAAGACTCTATCTACTAATTTATTATGTTTGTAGAAGTCAATTTATAGCCTTCATTCACAGTTTCACTGTCCTTTTATAGATGCTTAAATGTTTTTTTTGAACATGTTGATAATACAAACTTACATGTTGAGATTTTCATTGATTGTATTTTTGTAACATGTTGAGATTTTCATTGATTCTAGTTTCTTTAAGAAATTGTAACATAATGCATTTAATAGAATAAGCTCTATTTAAAAAAAATTATATTATAATTTATAATTATAAATCAGCCTGTAACATAATACATTTAACAATTGTCAATTACAAACAATTACAACCCTTTGCAAATGACTCAACGTCAAATTGAAATGACCCTGAATTCCCTTTTGCAAATATAAGGGAGCAACAATAGCTGTAGGTCGGTTTGTAATTGTATATATAATCAGATTATTACTACATAATACATTATGTGTGTACAATCACATTGCCAATTGTACAATTTTTTCTAGTAGGGAAATTTTTTCCATCTGCTGTGTAGTAATAGTATGCCAGTGCCTGGCTGCCCAACTATCCTGATATGCTAGCTCTTGATTCCTGTAACAATTAACATTAAACAAAGTTGAAATTAAATCCAAAATTTGAAATTAAAGAGAAACAAGTAACAAAATGATTATAGTACTATCACTTACTGAGTTGTTACTTCTTAGTGCTATCAGCTATGAGTCATGACTGCCAATGACAGCAACAGTAACAGCTTGAGTTTCAGAAGATGACCCAGCTTCTAAGAATTTCTTTAGGGCACTCCATTCTGCATCATTTGGTGGCTCCATTTGTTTGAGGTTGTAGCTAAATAGTTGTAACCTCGTCAACAATAAATACTTCTGAGAGATATTTTTAAATGAATTGAGGAATTTATCTACAACTTCATTCATTGTTGACAGTGGTTTGATGCAACTTGCAATTCCTTCTGGAGTGGTATCCTCAGGCAAGTTGCCTAAATCATGATTCATGCTCTCCTGCAACCTTTTCATGTAATTTTCATTTCCAATGAATCTGGCATTTGAGTCAGCTGGATTTGGTAATCCAGCATTCAGCAAGTTCAGTATGATGTTATTCATCTTCTTCAATTCTTTGGAAACAGATTTGAGAGCTTCACCCATTTCCGTTAGTTGTTCACAATGGTGACCGACATCAATGGTCATTACAGAGGCATCCAAGCGGCTGTTTATTCCATGCTTTGCCAAATCCCTATCACTGGATATCTTTACTTTACTCAAAATTTGGTCAGAAACATTTTTTAAGGATTTGGTGAAGATTTGTCTTTTACCAAAAAAATCACTTTTTACATTTTCAAAGAGAAGTCTGATATTGCTATTTAAATCAAGCCATTCAAACAAACTATCAGTGTTCTTCATTATTTTGTCCCAATTTTCTTGTTTGATAAGCTTAACCATGTTTATTATAGTATCCTTCACATGATGGTCTTCGGAAGAGGTCGCTCTATTTTCTGCCATTACATTCTCCATCTTTTTCTTCATTTGAGACAACTCTTTTTCACTCTTTTTATGTATTTCCTCTACTTGCCCTTGCAAATTAGTTGCTCTCTTCCTCTCATCCTCCAATTTCTTCTTCAAATCTTGGATTGTATTTGCAGCAGTTACCTCTTTTTTCTTCTCATCCCCAAGTTCCCTTTTCAAATCATGGATTGCCTTTGCAGTGGACTCCTCCTTTTTCTTCGCATTGTCCAATTCCTTCTTCAAATCATGGAGTCTTTGAGTAGAGTCAGTAGACTCCTCTTTCTTCGTGTTCTCCAATTCCTTTCTCAAATTGAAGATTTTCTTTGCAGCTGACTCTTCTTTTTTCTTTGTATTCTCCAATTCCCTCCTCATTTGGTGGATTATGTTAGTGTTTGCAGTAGCACTAGACTCTGTTTTCTTCACATTCTCCAATTCCTTCTCCAAATTACTGATAGTTTTTGCAGTTGACTCCTCTTTTTGTTTCATGTTCTCCAATTGCTTATTCAAATTGTTGATTGTTTTTGCACTAGACTCCTCTTTTTTCTTCTCATTCCCCAATTCCTTTTGCAAATTAAAAATCATATTTGCCCTAGACATCGACTGTTTCTTTTCATTCTCCAATTCAGTCTTCAAAATATTATTTCCCTTGACAGCATAGTCCAGGTCAGTTTTCAATTTATTGTTGACCTGTGCACTACTCTCTAAAGACTTGAACAACTGTGCACTAGAGGCTTGTTCATCCTGAAGTCTTTTTTGGCACTCATCCAATTCTTTAGTCAATTTTTCCACTTGTTCATTCATCTTTTCTTGCTGGACAATTGCCTCTGTAGGAGAAGATTTCTTTATCCTATTTTGCAAATCTTTGAACCTATTGTCTGCTGCTTTCTCCTTCGCCTTCACATTATCAAGGTCTGCCTGTAACTTTTCTATTTTCTTTGTAAGCCTTTTGTTTTCCCTCTCCGCTTTCAGAAGTGTAGAGTAGACCATTTTGTTGCTCTCTTTAGATATATTGATTTTGTCAATATTTTTCACTTTTGACAAATCCATTTGAAGACTGGTAACTTGTATATCGTTAGGATTTATTACATTTTGTGGTGGAATATTATCTCTACCCAGGGGCATAACAGCCATGAAGTTCATCATTTCATTGTTTGGATCATATGTTGAAAATATTCTGTTAGTAGATCCCTGACATTTAGCAACTGCATCACTTTTCAAAGTCTTCATAATTTGCCTATTTCTTTCGCTTGTCTGTTCAAACTTTGATGCAAATTCATTCAAACTAAAATCTGGGTTTGCTGACAGAATTGAGTGTTTGAAAGGTGAATTATCAGTTGTATCCTTGTGTGCTCCTCCAACTCCAGTTGAACTTACTCCTCCTACAATTGCATTTTGAGGATTGCCAACAGACTGAAGATGGCCCATTCCAAATCCTAGTGTTTTAGGACTGTTTTCTGGGTTTTGTACAGAAGCTATTGGTGCATACATTGGTGAAGTAACCGCTGACATTGTTGGCAGTGTAATTGTCATAACTTTTTGCTTTTTTGCACAAGGTTCATCCATGCTAGTGCCAGTGCCAATGCCAGTGCCAGTGGGATCAACTACAACTGGATTCGAAGATTTAACAAATAATGTTTTGGGATGACCTTCAGAAGCAGAGACATAATGTTTTTTGCCCTTTCTAGATGAATCATCTTCATTGTCAGAGAGTCCAATGATTGGTTTACATCCTCTTTTGGGTGGCTCTGGTACTCGAAGTGGATTCCAAATCCCTTCACCACTTGCACCAATGGGCCCTAGACCTGCATAACCCATTTTTTGTATCATAGTTGCCCCTCTACCATACGTTTGTTTAACAGAATCACTCATTTGAAGTGTAACAATATCTCTGCCCTTGGTTGACCTGGAATCCTGAATACCTTGAATGTCAGCATCAGACTGGAGGTCCTTCTGCCTTTCATTATCATCGTCACTGCCAAAATCATATAGTACAGTTGGATGCTCTTTATTCCAATAATTGCTGAAAATTTCATCCTCCTCAATTTCATCAAAAACAGTTGATGTCTTTGGTTCACCCAAATTTTGCCTCATTTTCCAGAAATCAGTCATCTTGGGTTGACACCACATTTCAGCTTTGCATGCCTCTTTAATTTCTTTAGGCATAGACCTCGTAGAAGGTTGAGATGCTTTCTTGTAGAAATTTAAGTATGTCAGAGGCTCTGATTTGTGCAATGTCATAATTTGGGATGACAATTCTTGCATTGAAATATTATTCTCTGTTGCATGTTTCTCCATCTCTTTCTTAACCTCATCCCATGAATCCTTGTTTTTAAACTTTTCTATCAATGGCATCTCCTAATGTTGATATTTGCTCACAGAGTTCCCATTGGCAATAAGTCTCGTTTGTATTATGTTCAGTGGATCATAATTCCAGTGACTGACAAAATCAAAGCCAAAAAAAGTTACCAATTCATTTGCCAGTTTGAAAGCCTTTCTCTCAAATGTGAGGCCTCCAATTGTGAAAGGCAAGGAAGGAAATATCGTTTTCTTTTGTTGTCCACTGAAAAGTTCATCTGCGCTCTCCATCTGCCGTACATATTCCAGTGTAAAAACCCTTTCTGTAACATGCATTGGAAGTTTGCAGGGTTCAACCGCTGAACCGTAAAACCTTAAGAGAGTGTACTCTTCCATAAAGAACCAGTCAGCCAATTGAATCTGACTTCCCAGTTGAATGCAATCTTTACAAGACACAGGAAATCTAGGCATCGAAGTGCCTACGATTTTTTGGTAAATAGGTGCCAAAAAGAAGTCTACAAAATGGTTGTAGTTTTTATTTGCAGCAGTCATCCTCATCTTATGTGTCCACTCATATACTGGACTTGGAGTCTCTGATTTCTTCTGGGTTCTCTCATCAAACTTATAGACCTCAATACCAAGCTTGTTGTTCTCTGTCTCAAATATTGGGCGATGCTTTGCTAAAAGAAGGTAGCACAAGTAACTTGTGAACCTAAATGTCTTGGTCTTGCCTGTAGTTGTACTTTGTTTAATCATCAGTAATTGTTGTTACATAGATTCAACAATGTGCTGAACAAAATTATATCTTACATCTACCTGCTCAACTGACTACCCTCGACAATGGATATTATAAATCATTTCAAGAACACTGGCCCCCACTTCCTTGTTACTGTCCAATCCCAGACAAAATGATAACAAAGAAATAGTATTCTGAACCCATGGCACAAAAATATCATACTGATAAGGAGGCTTATGGTCTTTGTCCAGTGTAACACTAGTAGTGGACTCTGAGGGTATTAAACCCTTAATATATGAATCTTGAAAAGATCTTTCCAGCTTGTCATAAGCCTGAGCTAGTTTATCCAAGTCAATGCGCTCCTTAGAGCTTTCTGTTCTAAACCCTAACCCTAGGTCTAACAGAGTCAGAAATTCACTCTCAGTTATTGATAAAATTTCCTCCTGAGTGTTTTGGTTTACAATTGCCTTTCTATTTTCATCATAATTCTGAGCGCATAGCATTACAATTTTAGGGCAAGGGAATACTTCGGGTACAACGAGGTTTGCTAATCCAGTAACCACAGCAGCTAGTTTATTTGTATATGCCCCAATACTGCTGTTATATTTGTAATAAATTCTCCCCTTCTGTAGATCTTTCCACTTACTAAACAATGAATGTCTAATTGCCATGATTTCAGAATCTCCATGGATAACAGGATCAAAAATATCATGACACTCATCGGTGAAACCTGGGGTTTGTAGCACTCATCTGAGTTCTATAATGGTGTTCTTTTCCTTTATGGGTGCACTCGTTTGGGAGGTTTTTGACTTTGTTTTGCCCATGCCTGGCGCTACTGGTTATTAGACTTCAGGCCCTACTCAAAATAATTTTAAAGTGCAAACCTAAGACAATTAAAATCAAGATTTCTATTGCTGCAAATTGCAATGGAATTTTTTTGAAAAAAATTAAATACCTGGAATTGAGATTGGATAATTGGTGTTGTCGGCTGATAACAAAGTTTCACAGTGTCACACTTTCAGACTTCAGTCTTCAGAAATCAGAACACAAAATGGAATTCTGCCAGTCTTTGAAAATTTAAAATTTGAAAACCCTATGGCTATCGTATCGGACTCTCGTAAATACTTGAAGTTATAGTTAAAACGAAAGTAATAAGTAATTAATGGTTTTAACTTTAATGTACAATGTACATCTAACAGTAATAAATTGTCAAGACTCAATAATGTACATAAGTTACACGTGTCACGATTCCGGATGAATATTGGTAGATGGGAAAGCATTCCCCAAATCGGCCCGAAATTCATCTTGGGCCGTCGATCTATAGACTATCAAATGTTTATTAAATTTATTATTATTATTATTATATTTTATTATTTAATATTATAAATAATATTAAATAATACAATATAATAATAATAATCATAACCTATAATATAATATAATATAATTATAATTTATAAGCATATAATATAAAATAATATAATATTAAATAATATTAAATAATACAACATAATAATAATAATAATCATAACCTATAATATAATTATTATTATTATTATTATATTATTATTATATTATATTATTTAATATTATTTATATGTAATATATTATTACATATAAATAATATTAAATAATATAATATAATAATAATTATTACATAAATAATATATTATTTATGTAATATATATTTACATAAATAATATTAAATAATATAATATAATAATAACATTATTATTATTATATTATATTACATAAATAATATAATATATTAAATAATACATAAATAATATAATATAATAATAATAATAATAATAATCATAAGTTCATAACCATATAATATAATATAATATAATACAATCTGAAGACTGATAGATCGACGGCCCGGGATGAATTTCGGGCCGATTTGGGGAATCTTTTCCCATCTGCCCAGTTTCATCCGGAATCGTGACACGTGTCACGATTCCGGATGAAACTGGGCAGATGGGAAAAGATTCCCCAAATCGGCCCGAAATTCATCCCGGGCCGTCGATGACTCAGACTCGATGGTCATTATTATTATTATTATTAATTATTATTATATTATATAAATATTATATGGTTATAATTATATTATATTATATGGTTATGATTATATCAATGTATCATATGGTTGTAATTATATTATATTATATTATAGTATAAATAATTATATCATATGTTCTATTATTTTTTATTAAATTATTAAATTATTATTGTTTTTAAATATTTTTAATTTTTTTTAATGTAACTGCATTGGTTTATATTTTATATTTTAATAATGTATTTTTTATAAATTATAATATGTTTTTTTGGCATTCAATTAAAAATAATATTACTTATATTATGTAATCATTTAAGATTTATTATTATTATAAAAATAATATTATTTTTATTTATAATTATTTATTATATAATAGAACATATAATATAATTATTTATACTATAATATAATTATAGCCATATGATATAATCATAACCATATAATTATTAATAAAATATAAATATAACCATGTAACAGTAATACAATGTGATAGATCGACGACCCGTCACCAAATTTATTATTATTATAAAAATAATATTATTTTTATTTATAATTATTTATTATATAATAGAACATATAATATAATTATTTATACTATAATATAATTATAGCCATATGATATAATCATAGCCATATAATTATTAATAAAATATAAATATAACCATGTAACAGTAATACAATCTGATAGATCGACGGCCCGGGATGAATTTCGGGCCGATTTGGGGAATCTTTTCCCATCTGCCCAGATTAAACAATTTTTCAGTTTACCACTGAAGATTAGCCAAGACCATTATTATTCATTTTCCTACAAAACAAGTAATTCGCCTCTGAAATTATTAATTCATTTTTGGCAAGGGAAAAAATAGCCATCATTTATATATCCGTCAGTGAAAAAAAACATTAATTCGCCACATTTAAAATGATTTTTACTAGGGCAAGAAAAAAATCACCAACATATAGTATTTTATTTCCCTATATGGAACAAAAAAATCGCCCTCGATATTAAAATTTCCTGCCCACAAGATGTTGGATTCGCCAGCATTTTAGGCTTTTTTTTCGGGAGGGGTTTCTTAAAGTTATCCCTGGCTTGAATACATTGCTATTGAACCACATTAATACTTTTTTCCTTCAACAAATGAGGACAGTCACTGTAAAGACAACATGATAATGTACACTCACTGTAAGGATAGTCACAAATGAGGAAATCTCAGAGTGACTATCCCTTGTGTAATTGCCACTTGAATACATTGCTAATGAACCACATTAATGCTTTTTTCCTTCAACAAATGAGGACAGTCACTATAAAGATAACATGATAATGTACACTCACTGTAAGGACAGTCACAAATGAGGACATCTCACAGTGACTGTCCCTTGTGTAATTGCCACTTGAATGTATTGGTATTCAGCCACATTAATGCTTTTCTTCTTCAACAAATGAGGATAGTCACTCCAAAGACAACATGATAATGTACATGGGCTGTAAGTGTACATTATCATGTTGTCTTTACAGTGACTGTCCTCCTTCAAGTGGCAATTACACAAGGGACAGTCACTGTAAAGACAACATGATAATGTAGAGAAACGTTGTCATTTGTATTTTCAACAGCGCCGAGAGAGATTCCCTCCGCGAAATTAGAGCTACAATTTCTGAGTACGTTGGGTTTATTTTTCTTTTTTCATTATTATGTAATCTGGTATTCAGCTGTTACAGAGCTAAAATACCTAGAAATGAGGACATATCTATGTTGAATTTATTGTTAGCGGCTTTGGTTATTTAGAAGTTTAATTTTATTTGTTCATCTTTCAAGCACAAACATTTTGTGGACCGTAACGTCTTCATTTTTTCAGGTATGCAATGAAACAGCACTAACTTGCGACTACCTTCACGGTACTTGTGTACATTATCATGTTGTCTTTACAGTGACTATCCTCATTCAAGTGGCAATTACACAAGGGACAGTCACTATGCGATGTCCTCATTTGTGACAAGGACAGTCACACATGAGGACATCTCATAGTGACTGTCCCTTGTGTAATTTCCACTTGAATGTATTGCTATTCAACCACATTTATAGGCCCGTTTGGACCACGGCACACAGTAGCATCTACAGAGAAGAATATCCCAGGTGTAACAAGTTGTAAGAATATACCAACAGTTCTAAGAAGTTCCCTAGCACATAGTAGCATCTACAAAGAAGAATATACAACATGAGGGAAGCCACTGTAAAGACAACATGATAATGTACACTCATTATATGTGTACATTATCATGTTGTCTTTATAGTGACTGTCCTCATTCAAGTGGCAATTACACAAGGGACAGTCACTGTGAGATGTCCTCATTTGTGACAAGGACAGTCACACATGAGGACATCTCACAGTGACTGTGATGCAGGGGCATCCCTCATGCAAACCAAAAACCATGTGATTGAAGAAAGACACCATGAAGCCAAGAAGTCATCCCATCCTATTGAAACAAGCACCTAATTTCCTAAGGTTACATCATATCACCATGGAGCCTTGTGTTGAAGGGTTGATAGACTAAATGTTTTAAGATGTTTTCAATGGTTTAGTATTTAAGTTTTCTTGTTTGTAATAATGGTTAAAGGATTGATTAACATCTCCTTGTAACCCATCCACATGTTTGGACTATGACCCCTTGGTATTGTTATAAGCCTTGGGTATCAATTAGTCTTTAGATGTAATTTGATTGCTAGGTGTTTGTTAGGTGTTTTAGGAGTTTTAGAAGATTAATAAAGGTCTAAAACTATTCAAAACACATTTTAGCCTTTCTCGGCAAGAATGTTTGCAAAATTGTTAACAATAGTAATGCAACTTTTAAAAGTTGCTTCAAAAGTTGTTATTTGTTGTATTGAACGGACATAACCATCTAGATGGTTAAGAAACTATCCACAGAGCCTTTTTAGGCTTCCAATGGTCGAAGGAATGGCAGAGGATACTTGGAGAACCATTTTGTTTTCAAAATTTAATAAATAACCCTATTTTAGAGCATTTCCTATGCAAAAACTAACTCTGTACGGATGTACGGATGATGGTTGTATGATCAAACTGGCTTGGAAATTGTATTAGAGATATTAGATACTCTGAGAGTTGGTTTGGAGGATTTAACTTGTTTTAAATCAAAGTTATTGTATTTTCTCTGAACCTTGTCTGCAAACCCTTGTTTTCAAGGTATTGACTGCTCTTATGGCCATAACCTAAGTTTTAACCATTGAAAATTCTTTATTCTCGGCAAGATGAAGGTTAGACATGTATATTTTCATATTCCAAAGGCTTTAGAACAAGATTTTAAGTCTGTGCATGGTGAAGGCGAGCCCTAGTTCAAAGACTCTATTGTTTTTGACTAGGATTTGATGAGAAATGAAGGATCAGAGTCTAGAAGTGTGTGAAGGACCCCTAATCTTGGTTTTTGTGAATGTCTAAGGTATGAACAACAATCTAAAACTCTGATTCTAATTTCAGGAGCCCATTCTTCAACACTTGTCTTGAGACCCAAGCCTGATTGCATGCATTAGGTCTGCGGACTTGACAAGAGAAGAGGAGTGCAGGAGTGGAGTTGGGGTCTGAGGTTTGGAGGTCTGAAAGAACATCAAAAAGGGTTTCTAGAAATCACATAATGTCATTTAGTCTTTTGGCAATCTGCAGAGTTAATGGGGCAGAGTAGGTTTCATAGACCTACTAGAGCCACTAGGTCATTTTGCTATTCTGATGCCTTGGGCTGTTAGGACCAAAACTAATACATGTTTCTGGTTATTTAAGTGATATCTAAGTGGTTACTAAGTTTTTTTGAAGGGGGTAAGGTCTGGAACCTTAAGAACACCATTTGATCAAATTTAGAGCACTTGTCCCTAAAGAGAAAACTGAACTTGATTGGGTTTGAGTACATAAGTTGTTGTGTGATCTTTGAAACCTTTAAATTCATTACCTTGTAGAGTTCAAACATTCACCTATAAGAATCAGAGTCTGATTGTTTGGATTGATTCATTTTTGGTGTCTTGAAGTGGGTTGGGTAATGATCCATGTTTCTTTGCTGACCACACTGCATCAGACTGTCCCTTGTGTAATTGCCACTTGAATGTATTGCTATTCAACCACATTTATGGGCCCGTTTGGACCATGGCACATAGTAGCATCTACAGAGAAGAATATCCTAGGTGTAACCTAGTTGTAAGAATATACCAATAGTTCTAAGAAGTTCCCTAGCACATAGTAGCATCTATAGAGAAGAATATGGGTCAACGAGGTTGACAGGCAATCTAATGGTAATAGTAATATCATAATTTGACATACTATCAGAAATACTTCCTAAATAGACTATTCAATCTTATAAGAGATGGATTCATGAGAACTATTATTTATGAAATATGAGTCAATGACTTTAATTAAAAAAATTACACAATCTAATTCTTGTAAAAATATCAAAATTTGACACATTGAAAATACCTTCCAAAAGTATCGTTAATTGATTAATATGAATCACTACTCATGAAATATAATTTTATAAACCTAATCTAAAAACTACACAATAAAAATCTTAATAGCAATATTGTAAGAAACTATTCCCAAAAGCAAGCCTAACAAAATTTGATGAAAATAATTTTTGTTTCACTCAACTTTGACATTCACAACTTCCTCTTTTATTATAATAAGAAAAAAAATGTCTTTTTAGATATACCTCATGAACCATACTCGAATAATCTATCATTTTTCTTCTCAAAAACATATTTGCAAAGCCTGCTTCTTTTACTTGTTTGTACTTTTATCTCTCTGATGGAAAGGGTTCCTTCAAGACACATTTTTCCAAGTTCACTGCTTGAGATATTTGAGGAGGGTTCCCCTACTTGAGTATCCATCCAACCCATATTTGAGTAGTTCTACAATTGCACAGTCTAAATTAATAATACTGACAATTGAATGATGAATGATGATATATAGAATTGATATAAACTAATCCTAAAAACACTAAAACATTATTAATATATTTATATTTCATAAATAAAATTGATATAAAAGATCTGGAAAGATACATTAAAAAATAGAAAAACAGTAATTTATAATAGAAGGAAACTTAAATTGCTATTTAAAAAAAAAAACAAGAGTCTTAAATCTTATCATTTTGTTTCATTATCATCCATAAGTACACACCTCTAGCATAATAATTATATTTTACCACCCATAAAATGAAAAAAAGATTTTCACAAGAGAAATTGAAGCTAGATTATAAAAATGAACCATCTTATTGGAAACTGGAACTATTATCATACCCAAAAGGACTACAAAATTTCACCTTATCATACCCAGATTGTTGCTTTGCCTAGCAGGGGGTTGCATCTGCATTTGTTGAGAGCGAGCCCTAGATCAAAAACTACCATGTTTTTGGCTGGGAAGATGGTAATCAGATTAAAATCAGAAGCTTGCATCATATTGAGGACTTGAAAACTTGTGCATTCTTGTTTATCTGGATCAGGAGAACACTCCAAAACTCTATTCTTGGTTTCATACACCCATTTTCAATGCTTTGTTTTGGAACCCACACCTAAAAGCATGCATTAGGTCTGCGGACTCAATGAAGACATTGATATGCTGGAGTGGAGTCAGGGTTTGGGAGTTGGTGGTCTATTAGAAATCCCAAAAGGGTACTCAGAAAACATATAACTTCTTAGAGTCCTTTGGCAAGTTGCACAGTTATGGCTGCAGAGCAGGTTTGGGAGACCTACTAGGGTCACTAGGTCAGTTTGTTATTTTGATGTCTTGGGTTGTTTAGATCACAACCAATGCATGATTCTTGTTATTTAGATGATATCTAGGGGGTTTCTAAGTTTTGCTGCAGGAAGTAAGATCTAGAACCTTAAAAGTCTCTTTTGATAGAAGATCAGGGAACTTTTCCCTAAAAGGAAATTTGTTATTGAATGGGATTGAGTCCATAAGTTGTTGTGTGATCCTTGAAACCTTCAAATTCATTACTTTGCAGAGTTTAAACATTAACCTATAGAAATTAGAGCCTAATTGATTGGTTGAGTCATTTTGGTGTCTTGAAGTGGGTTGGGACATAGATCCAAGTTTCTTGCTGACTACTCTGCATCACTATTGAACCACATTAATGCTTTTTTCCTTCAACAAATGAGGATAGTCACTGTAAAGACAACATGATAATGTACACTCATTGTAAGGATAGTCACAAATGAGGAAATCTCAGAGTGATTATCCCTTGTGTAATTGCCACTTGAATACATTGCTATTGAACCACATTAATGCTTTTTTCCTTCAAGTGGCAATTACACAAGGGACAGTCACTGTGAGATGTCCTCATTTGTGACAAGGACAGTCACACATGAGGACATCTCACAGTGACTATCCCTTGTGTAATTGCCACTTGAATGTATTGCTATTCAACCACATTTATGGGCCTGTTTGGACCACGGCACACAGTAGCATCTACAGAGAAGAATATCCCAGGTGTAACAAGTTGTAAGAATATACCAATAGTTTTAAGAAGTTCCCTAGCACATAGTAGCATCTACAGAGAAGAATATACAACATGAGGGCAGCCACTGTAAAGACAACATGATAATGTACACTCATTGTATGTGTACATTATCATGTTGTCTTTACAGTGACTGTCCTCATTCAAGTGGCAATTATAGAAGGGACAGTCATTGTGAGATGTCCTCATTTGTGACAAGGGTAGTCACACATGAGGACATCTCACAGTGATTGTCCCTTGTGTAATTTCCACTTGAATGTATTGCTATTCAACCACATTAATGCTTTTCTTCTTCAACAAATGAGGACAGTCACTCTAAAGACAACATGATAATGTACACTCACTGTAAGGATAGTCACAAATGAGGACATCTCATAGTGACTGTCCCTTGTGTGATTGCCACTTGAATGTATTGGTATTCAGCCACATTAATGCTTTTCTTCTTCAACAAATGAGGATAGTCACTCTAAAGACAACATGATAATGTACACTCACTATAAGTGTACATTATCATGTTGTCTTTATAGTGACTATCCTCCTTCAAGTGGCAATTACACAAGGGATTTGTGTTTTCATTTGTGTTTTCAACAGCGTCGTAACCCTCCGCAAAATCACATCGGGATATAAGGGCAAAAAAAACAAGAACCATGTCATTTGTATTTTCAACAGTGGCTTTGGTTATTTAGAAGTTTAATTTTATTTGTTCATCTTTCAAGCACAAATGTTTTGTGGACCGTAACATCTTCATTGTTTTGGGTATGCAATGAAATAGCCCTAACTTGCGACTACCTTCACAGTACTGCAAAACCGAAGAGGGAAAAGCAAGTTAGGATGGAAATAAACAAACTTAAAACTCAGACTTAAGAAAGATGAAGGCAATGCTTCAAAAGGCCGATGCCCTAAACATGGGAAAACACAATACCACCATTAAACAATGCCCTAGTCACCGTATCAATGTTGCCAACTCCGTACCAGTATGCTGACTACTCACTTTCATCCTGTGATAAAGGTAACTTCATTAATCATACTTGAAATGGCAGCATACGAACTAAAGCTGATGAACATTTATAAACTAAAAGTTTAAAACTATAGATTACAAGTGTAGTAGTTTCATACAAAAAGAACTTGATGTCTGAAATTTTCCATTAGAAGTATCCAAAGGAATACCACAGTACTGTTGAACTTGGAGAATCGGAGATGATCTACACAGCAAGGTTCAACAGCTTTAAGGACTGTTACACCATCTTTAGCATTTGAATACATTTTCTCCCTGGCTTCTGGTGGATCCTCAAAGACCCCCAATGATGTTTTCCCTACAATTATCAATTGTCTATTAGTATGAGATATTAATAAATAAGCATTAATCACAATATTAGGCAAACAATGTTCTTGATGTCTGAATCTAAATCACATAAAGCTCTAATAAAGCAGTTCTCAGTTTCACATTAAACCAAGTTTCAATTTCAAATGGTTATAATAATTTTTGCAAGTTATAAGTAGCTGGTTACAGTATATGACATAAAAAGAAAAAAAATCATTTCTATTCTTTTCTTCTTTTTCTCTTTCAACGAAGCTTTTGCACCACACAAATGCATACCAAGAATTTCTCAGGAGGTTTCAAGACCATTGCATACCAAACTTCTTCTCTGTAGATGCTACTGTGTGTCGTGGTCCAAACGGCCCCATAAATGTGGTTTAATAACAATACATTCAAGTGGAAATTACACAAGGGACAGTCACTGTGAGATGTCCTCATGTGTGACTGTCCTTGTCACAAATGAGGACATCTCACAGTGACTGTCCCTTGTGTAATTGCCACTTGAATGAGGACAGTCACTGTAAAGACAACATGATAATGTACACATACCCTGAAACTACAACCATAAAAATGGTTAAGCCAATGGTGGGGAGAGCCTATTTAGGCTTCCAAATGACTGAGGAAATTGAAGAGATCCTCATTGTATTCAAATTGCTTTCAAATCAATAAAACTACCTGTTTCAGAGTAATTTTCTGTGCAAATCACAGTGACAGTACGGTGTACGGATGTGAAGGGGTGATCAAAACCTGTCTGAAAGTTGGAGCATCTCCATTTTATGCTTTTAGAATTGGTTTGATAACTTCGAGTCATTTTATATTAGAGTTATTCAATTTTCTTGTCCGCTGGTCTAAGAAACCCTTGTTTTCAGGGTTTAGCCATTCAAATGGCCCTAACTTGAATTTTGACTGTTGGAAATTCTTCTTCCTCGGTACAATGCAAGTTAGGGAGGTCCTTTTTCATATTCCAAAAGCTTTGAACCAGGAGGTTGAGGTTACACCATTTGGGAGCAAGCCCTAGGTCAAAAGCTTCTATGTTTTTTACTAGGAAAATGATATATAGTGAAAAATCAGAAGGTTGCAGTGTGTGAAGGACCTTAAAACTTGGTTTTTGTGTGGGTAGAAAATGAGGGAAAGGGGGGAAAATAACAACTAGGTTTTAGGCCCAGATACTCTACCATTGATCATCACATTATTTTGTAGGGACTTGATTGAAAAAATCTTGGATAGTCAAGGTGCATAAGATGCTTATTGTTTTGTGGACCTAAAGAAAGCATTCAACATGGTACCCAGAGATAAACTATGGAATAGAATAAAATAATCAATCATCTAAGATTTATATAGAGAAGTTGTGCATGTATTTTATGATAAGGTTAGAGCTAAAATGATAACAAGAAAGAATATGTCTAAGTATTTTGGTGGTGACACTAGATTCAAATAGTTATTCCCCCTATATCATATACATTTATAAGTTAGAGGCATGATTAATGAAGATAGATGGGGAAGTTATTCAATTGGAAAACTATGGGGTGAAGGTTCTTTTATATGTTGTTGATCTTATCTTTTTTTTTTTTTTAAAAGACCATGCATTGAGAGAGCACTTGAAGGCCTTGGAACACTTTTTGTCAGAAGGTTAGAATGCAAGTCCATATAACCAAGACTAAAATAATGGTTGTATTATTAAATAGAAAAGATAAAAATATTACCATTCTTTTTTAAGGTAGCTTGCTAGAAATAATGAAAGGATACAAATGTATTAGGATTATTTTCATTGTAAGCTCAGTTAGAAGAGAAAGACAATTAAGATTATATTCAAAGATAATCTACAAATAGATTTGAGGGCCAGTTGTCAAAGGTCCCATTATGATATTGTACACAAGTACCGTGAAGGTAGTCGCAAGTTAGGGCTGTTTCATTGCATACCCGAAACAATGAAGACGTTATGGTCCACAAAACATTTGTGCTTGAAAGACGAACAAATAAAATTAAACTTCTAAATAACCAAAGCCGCTAACAATAAATTCAACACAGATATGTCCTCATTTCTGGGTATTTTAGCTCTCTAACAGCTGAATACCAGATTACATAATAATGATAAAACAAAAATAAACCCAACGTACTCACAAATTGTAGCTGTGATTTCGCGGAGGGTTACGGCGCTGTTGAAAACACAAATGACAACGTTCTTATTTTTTTTGTCCTTATATCCTGATGTGATTTCACGGAGGGTTACGAACAAATAAAATTAAACTTCTAAATAACCAAAGCCGTAACCCTTCGCGAAATCATAGCTACAAATAAAATGAAAACACAAATGACAATGTTGCAAGTTAGGGCTGTTTCACTGCATACCCAAAACAATGAAGACATTACAGTCCACAAAATGTTTGTCCTTGAAAGATGAACAAATAAAATTAAACTTCTAAATAACCAAAGCCGCTAACAATAAATTCAACACAGATATGTCCTCATTTCTGGGTATTTTAGCTCTCTAACAGCTGAATACCAGATTACATAATAATGACAAAAGAAAAATAAACCCAACGTACTCAGAAATTGTAGCTGTGATTTCACGGAGGGAATCTCTCTCGGCGCTGTTGAAAACACAAATGACAACGTTCTTGTTTTTTTTGCCCTTATATCCCAATGTGATTTCGCGGAGGGTTATGGCACTGTTGAAAACACAAATGACAACATTGCAAGTTAGGGCTGTTTCACTGCATACCCGAAACAATGAAGACGTTATGGTCCACAAAATGTTTGTGCTTGAAAGATGAAGAAATAAAATTAAACTTCTAAATAACCAAAGCCGCTAACAATAAATTCAACACAGATATGTCCTCATTTCTGGGTATTTTAGCTCTCTAACAGCTGAATACCAGATTACATAATAATGATAAAACAAAAATAAACCCAACGTACTCACAAATTGTAGCTGTGATTTTGCGGAGGGTTACGGCGCTGTTGAAAACACAAATGACAACGTTCTTGTTTTTTTTGTCCTTATATCCCTATGTGATTTCACGGAGGGTTACGGCGCTGTTGAAAACACAAATGACAACGTTCTTGTTTTTTTTGCCCTTATATCCCGATGTGATTTTGCGGAGGGTTACGGCGCTGTTGAAAACATAAATGACAATGTTCCTTTTTAATTTTGCACTTATATCCTGACAACGTCACAATTGCGATAGTGCCAAATGTATTGTCATCGCAATTGCGACGGTGTCGGGCTATATTTGAAAAAAAAAGGCCAAAACCGCATGACATTTGCCTGCCGTCGCAAATTGCCGTCACAATTTCACCCCAAATGTATTAGTGGTAGGGGGTGGAGTTGAGTTGATCATGGTTAAGTTGAGGTTTAGTCCATGGTTCCACCTTTGTAGACCATTTAAATATTTTTTCCTCAAAGCTTGGGACAAGAGGAGAAAATGGGTGGACAAGATTTTTTCTCCTTATGTGTGATGGAGATTCGATGTGAGCTTGATCCATGTGAGCTTGGTTCTCAAATCCTATTAGTTGATGCATTTTCCTCCCAATTGGTGGTTGAAGGAAAATTAGGATTTATTAATTCAAATTATTTAATTTGTTTATCCATGTGTACCCCTTGGATGGGTTGATTTGATTTAAATGAACTATGCAATTAATTTGATTAATTGCACAACTAATTATTTTATCATGATTTATTTGATTTAAATTGATTTTATGGATTTTAATTATTAATTAAATTTGGATTATGGCTTGATTGCAATTTTGCTTTGATTTTAGCTTGATTTTATTTTTCCTTGGTTGCTCACATGAGTTAATCTTCTCCATTTCCAGGTGATTATAAATGTCCCTCTTCAAATCGATGTGCGAAGTGTATCAGTTCAAAGAATGTCCTGGTCATTTTGATGTGAAGTCTTGATTTAAATTGATGTTTGATTCAATGTTTGATAGAAGATGTTGATTCTGATGATGGGATTGAGGTAGTTTCAATTGATTTTAGGTCCTTGATGGTCAATCTAATGATAGGTTGTTTGATATGGTTTCTAATTTTCTCTGATCCAATGTTTGATGCACCTTTCGATTGATAAGCAAAATTTTTTTTGATAAAACATAAAGCTTTGATTTGATGGTCATGCCCCTGATTCAATGATTATGATGTCAGTCTTGATTGTCCAAGTGTATGCCCCCTCAGAAATGAAATCAAATTTGAGTTTAGGTGAAAGATATTGCATTTTTTATCAATTTGCATTGAATGATTTTAAATAATAATAAATTTTGGTTTCATTTCCAATAATGTATTCGCGATGATGTGAGGAAAAATGCCCTTGATTTGGCTGAATGGGTAAAAAATTTGGGTCCATGATCATTTTCCTGCTAAACAACACCTTTTAGGTCAAACTGGGCTATATATAGGGGTAAAAGGTCTTTTTACTATTCATTTTTACCTTCCCTTTTGACTTTTTGCTTTGACCCTTTTCTAAGCTATTTGATGATGGTGATCTTGATTGGCGAGCATAGGTTTGAGTGAGGCCACCGTTATCTACGTCCACCTAACTATGAACCTTCAATATGTACTCCAACAACCTGCTTTGTCAAATTTTGCATTTAATTTAAAAAAATTTAGATTTTTCTAGGAAAAACTATATTTTTCTCCTTTTTCAATTTAAATAGTGTGTACACTAGTTTTAGCAGTGTGTACACAATTCTTAAAGCGCATCTGTGGTTTTCTGTAGTCCGTACACTAGTTTTAGTAGCGCATTCAACTGTTAGAACTAGGGCATGATTCGTACTTGCCATTCTTTGCAGCGCATATAATTTTCAATGCACTTTTGATTATTTTAGCAGTGCGTATAGGGGTTTCCTATAGCGCGTACTAAGTTCTATAGTGCGTACATAGTTTTGTAGTGCATTTGATCATTTCTATAGCGTGTTTACCATTTTAAACTATGATTTTGATTTTTAGCACTTTTAAGCATTAAAATAGCACGTGTACTCTATTTGGTCAAATGTGCGAGCTTCTGAGTCAGTTTTCTAATCTGTCTGGTGTCATCAATCAGTCGATTGGTTTAGGTATCAAGTTTGGTTTGATAGAGAGTTTTATGATGGCAGTTCTAGTCATGTCATATTGAATGTTTGATGGTCAATCTTGATTTAGATGATGGATGATGATAATTTTTTTGTCCTCTCTGAATAGAATCAGGAAAATTGATTATGGTTTGATTAGGTTTTGATTGTTTGATTGACTTAAGATGATCCAATATGTAATGATTTTGATTGCTGATGTGTTTAACTTGCTTTTGTAGGATGAGCTTAAAAATCTTGGTATCTATGGCCTCTACCCACTACCATTTAGTATGATAGATGACTTGAGTGCAGTAGAGTGCCGAGTCATTGGCTGATGTGGTTTGTCCTTTCTTCTCTCTCTCCCTCGATTCTACGTGAATCGGGGTCTACTGACAGCTATGGTAGAGTGATGGCACTCTGACCATAACACTTTCCACTTGCCAATGGGGGAGATGACCATCACTCCCAAGGATGTGTATCAATTACTTCCAATCCCTACTCATGGGGAGATGATATATTATGACCAAGTGTATGATGGGACAACTTGTCGGTGGGTATTTGTTGATCCTACTTTTGGGGATGAGTCTATTCAGTGGGCATAATTTCCATCCTTTCCAAGGCTTCTTGTAGTTCTTGGTGTACTCATTGGTGGTTTCCTAGTACCTGATCAGCGTGGTCACATATTTTCCATTGGTTGGGGTCATATTCTGGAGGATATGATTGCACAGCCTCACAGATTCAATAGGGGATTTTGCATCCTGGCTTAGCATCATCACGAGGCTACTCTTTCTATTGGGGTGGTCCTTTTATAGTCATGGACATGGGAGCACATCCCTATCACTTTGCCTATCTTAGTTTGACATCATGATCCAAGCTGGCCCTTTTCTTGGATGTATGAGGGCATGGTGGCTCAGACCCATTTGGGCAAGTTAGACTACTGGTTTCATATCATTGATCCCATTGATCCGATCATTTGGCGACCATATATTGGTTGTGAGGCATGGCTGGAGGATGCAACCAAGTTACCTTTTATGTGCATGCCTCACTGGATGATAGGGTGGACACCCTTGATTATTGAGAGATTTTTCTTTTTGAGGGCTCTACGCTAGTTTGGTCGCATACAAGGTATGCCATAGGGATTGGCCTTATATGTCTGAGTATAGGTTGAGAGGTCCTTATGGGGCCCTTAGATTGACTATCGAACTACTCATGAGGAGTTTTTGTAGTTGTCCCACCTTGCGTGGGATATGAGGGACCACATAGTAGATGTAGGTATGACCATTGATTATGCAGCGTGGTTCACTCTAAACCCATTTTCCAAGTTCACTGATCTAGCTGAGAGTGTACTAGGGATTGAAGAGGAGTTCGATGATGATGGTGGGGATGGTGATGGTGGTGGTGGTGGTTGGAGATGAGGTCGTCATGGATGACAGGGTTAGTGAGGTGATAGAGGTAGGATTATTATGCTTGTTATTACTACTACTCCTATTCCTCCTAGGGGTGGTGTACAGATGAGGGGTGGATGGGTGAGAGTGAGGAGTAGACCTTACAGATCCCTACATCAGGTGGGTGTGAACATATTAGCCAAATGGGGCCAACAAAGAGTGTGGTTTTACACGTAGGTTGGTGCACAGGTCATTACAGATGTGGATGCACATGCTGCATAGATTTTGTTAGATTAGGCACAGGGTCCTCCAATACCTCCACCTCCACAAGCTCCTCCTACACAGGCTCCTTCTTCTTCTTCCATGCCATCTTCTTCTCTTCTTCCATCTTTTTCTATTTCCCCATCTACTTCTATTCCATCTTTATCTATTCCATCTACTTCTATGGCTCCACCATAGGCTCCTCCTGTACAGGCTCTTCCGCTTGCTCCTCCATAGGTTCCTTTGCAAGCTCCTCCACAAGCTCCTCCCACAGAGGCTCCAGCATCTGCTACTAATGTTCAAGTTCTACTAGTGTTTTGCATCTTAGATTTCCTTAAGGTCTTGAGAGTACCTTGGTTCTATCTCCTAGCACGAGGGGTGGAACTTTACCAGTTTCACATGGTTAGGTGGAAAATCTCTTTTGAGGTATTGTTCATGGTTCATGTCTTGGATTGGATTCAGAATTATTCTTGTATTCTATAAGAAGCATCTTCATAGGGTTACTATTGTCAAATAAATCAAGATAACAACTAAATTACCACAAATAGAAATCTACTTAAGCAAATTAAATGACAATTGAGCACTCTATGGCTCTCTAATTAGGATTGCTAGTGCAAAGCCCTCAGCAAGCTTCCACTAGTGACAACCCTAATATGAGAAAGAATGATAAACAAAGCTAAAAGATTAATTCCAAAAGAAATAATGCCTATTTAGCTCTAGATTTGCCTTTCTAGCTTAAAATTGCAAGAGGTTTGATGTTATTCAAATATTTGTGGATGACTATTGATTGAATTATGCCTTTCTTTTATAGATTTTGGCAAGGGTAGGGGGGTGGAGTTGATTTTATCATGGTTAATTTGAGGTTTATTCCATGGTTCCACCTTTGGAGACCATTTAAATACTTTTTCTTCAAAGCTTGGGACAAGAGGACAAAATAGGTAAACAAGATTCTTTCTCCTTATATGTGATGGATATTCGATGTGAGCTTGGTTCTCAAATCCTATTGGTTGATGCATTTTCCTCCCATTTGGTGGTTGAAAGAAAATTAGGATTTATTAATTAAAATTACTTAATTTGTTTATCCATGTGTACCCCTTGAATGGGTTGATTTGATTTAAATGAACTATGCAATTAATTTGATTAATTGCATAATTAATTGATTTATCATGATTTATTTGATTTAAATTGATTTTATGCCTTTTGATTTTCAATTAAATTTGGATTATGGCTTGATTGCAATTTTTCTTTGATTTCAGCTTGATTTTATTGCCTTGATTTTTCCTTGGTTGCTCACATGAATTAAGCTTGTCCATTTTCAGGGGATTATAAATGTCCCTCTTTGAATCGATGTGCAAAGCATATTGGTTCAAAGAATGTCCTGATCATTTTGATGTGAAGTCCTTATTTAATTGATGTCTGATTCGATGTTTGATAGAAAATGTCAATTCTGATGATGGGATTGATGTAGTTTTGATTGATTTGCATTCCTTGATGGTCGATCTGATGATAGGTTGTCTAATATGGTGTCTGATTTTCTCTGATTCGATGTTTGATGCCCCTTTTGATTAATAAGTGAAAAATTTTCCGATAAAAGAGTAAGCTTTGATTGGATGGTCGTGCCCCTGATTCAATGATTATGATGTCAGGCTTGATTGTTCGAGTGTATGCCCCCTTGGAAATGAAATGAAATTTGAGTTTAGGTGAAAGATATTGCATTTTTTTATCAATTTGCATTGAATGATTTTAATTAATAATGAATTTCAATTTCATTTCTGATAATTTATTTGTGATGATGTGAGGAAAAATGCCCCTTATTTGGTTGAACGGGTGAAAATTTTGGGTCCCTCATCATTTTTTTGCTAAACAGCACCTTTTAGGTCAAACTGGACTATATATAGGGGTAAAAGGTCTTTTTACTATTTATTTTTACCTTCCCTTTTGACTTTTTGCTCTGACCCTTTCCTGAGCTATTTGATGATGGTGATCCCAATTCATGAGCATAGGTTTGAGTGAGGCCATCGTTATCTGCATCCACCTAGCTGTGGACCTCCGGTATGTACTCCGACAACCTACTTTGTTAAATTTTGCATTTAATTTGAAAAAAGTTGGATTTTTCTAGGAAAAACTATATTTTTCTCCTTTTTCAATTTAAATACCATGTACACTAGTTTTAGTAGTGCGTATAAACTTCTTAAAGTGCATCCATAGTTTTCCATAGTGCATACGCTAGTTTTAGTAGCACGTTCAAATGTTAGAACTAGGGCATGATTGCACTTGCCATTTTTTGCAAAATGTATAATTTTCACTGCACTTTTGATTATTTTAGTAGTGCGTACAGAGGTTTCCTATAGCGTGTACTAAGTTCTATAGTGCATACACATTTTTGTAGCATGTTTGATAATTTATGTAGCACGTTTAGCATTTTAAACTACGCTTTTGATTTTTAGCACTTTTAGGCATTAAAATAGCACGTGTACCATGTTTGGTCAAATTTGTGAGCTTCTGAGTCAATTTTTTGATCTTTTTGGTGTCGTCAATCAGTCGATTAGCTTAGGTATCAAGTATGGTTTGATAGCGAGTTGTATGATGTCAGTTCTAGTCATGTCATATTGAATGTTTGATGGTCAATCTTGATTTAGCTGATGGATGATGATAAATTTTCCATCCTCTCTGAATAGAATCAGGAGAATTGATTGTGGTTTGATTAGGTTTTGATTGTTTGATTGACTTAAGATGATCCAATATGTAATGATTTTGATTTTTGATGTGTTTAACTTTTTTTTGTAGGCCAAGCTTAAAAAGCTCAGCGTTCATGGCTTGTACCCACTTCCATTCAGTATGATAGATGACTTGAGTGGAGAAGAGTGATGAGTCATTGGCTGATGTGGTTTGTCCTTTCTTCTCTCTCTCTCTCTCCCTCAATTCCATGTGAATCAGGGTCTACTGATAACTATGGAAGAGAAATGTCACTATGACCATAACACTTTCCACTTGCCGATGGGGGAGATGACCATCACTCCCAAGGATGTGTATTAGTTAATTCGCATCCCTACTCATGGGGAGTTGATATATTATGACCAAGTGTATGATGGGACAATATGTCAGTGGGTATTTGTTGGTCCTACTATTGGGCATGAGGCTATTCAGTAGGCACAGTTTCCATCCTTTCTAGTGCTTCTTGTAGTTCTTAGTGCACTCATTGGTGGTTTCTTGGTACCTGATCAATGTGGTCATGGATTTTCCATTGGTTGGGGTCATATTCTAGAGGATATGATTGCACAACCTCACAGATTCGATTGGGGATCTTGTATCCTAGCTCAATTGTATCATGAGCTTCATGATGTGGTGTATCATTTTGGGGCCACTCTTTCTATTGGGGTGGTCCTTTTATAGTTGTGGACATGGGAGCACATCCCTGTCACTTAGCCTATCTCAGTCTGACATCGTGATCCAAGCTAGCCCTTCACTTGGATGTACAAGGGTATGGTGGTGCAGACCTATTTGGGCAAGTTAGAATACTGGTGCCATATCATTGATGACATTGATTAGGTCATTTGGTGACCATATATTGGTTGTGAGGCATGGCCGAAGGATGAAACTGAGTTACCTTTTATGTGTGTGCCTCATTGGATGATAGGGTGAATGCCCTTGATTATTGAGAGATTCTACTTTTTGAGGGTTCTACACCAATTCGGCCGCATACAAGGTATGCCATAGGGATTGGCCTTATATGCCCAAGTACAGGTTGAGAGGTCCTTGTGGGGCCCTCAGATTAACTATCAGACTACTTGTGAGGAGTTTCTGTGGCTGCCCCACCTTGCACGGGATATGAGGGAACACATAGCAGATGCATGTATGACTGATGATTACACAATGTGGTTTGCTTTGAACCTGTTTCCCAAGTTCATTGATCTAGCTGAGAGAGTATTAGGGATTGAGGAGGAGTTTGATGGAGATGGTGGAGATGGTGATGGTGGTGGTGGTGGTCAGAGATAAGGTTTTCAGGGATGATAGGGTCGGTGAGGTGATAGAGGAGGCATGATTATTATGCATGTTATTACTGTTGCTCCTATTCCTCCTAGGGGTGGTCTACAGATGAGGGGTGGATGGGTGAGAGTGAGGGGCAGACCTTACATAGCCCTACATTAGGTTGGTGTGGATAGATTGGCCATATGGGGTCAACATAGAGTGTAAGTTTATAGGAAGGTTGATGCATAGCTCATTGTAGACATAGATGCACAGGCCATATAGATTTTGTTAGATTAGGCATAGGGTCCTTCAGCACCTCCACATCTATAGGCTCCTCCTACACAAGCTCCTTCTTCTTCCATGCCATATTCTTATATTCTTCCATCTTCTTCTATGGCTCCATCTAATTATATTCCATCTTTGTCCATTCCATCTACTTCTATGGCTCCACCATAGGCTCCTCCTATATAGGATCTTCTGCAAGATCCTCAACAGGTTGCTCTACATGCTCCTCCATAGGTTCCTCTGCAAGCTCCTCCCATAGAGGCTCTAGCTTTTGTTGTTGATGTTCAGGTTCTATAGTCTGATGTATCAAAGATTAGATAGTAGGTTAGTCAATTGGGTAGCATGATGTAGGCCTTCATGGCTACCATGAGTCAGCATGGGCTACAGGCTAGCTCAAGCCGAGGTCCTGATCCTGATGGTGTCTTTGGTTCTAGCAGTTGAGATTTTTGAGATGATATACTTATTCTTTGATATACATTGATGATGTTTAGTTTTGATATCGAGACATTGGACTCACATTTATTCTTTTATCAAATGATGTTGCTTATGATTTTATACTTGTTTATACTTTGATGGACTTTGATTTCCAAATGTTGATGATTCTTGATGATACTATGGACTCTGACACTTATTTGATAGATTTACTTTTTATGATGTCATCATGTGTTGGATTTTTTTTTCATAGGTGCTTGATATGATATGCAGATCTACATGATTCTATCTCTACATGCTTTGTTTTTATGCTTTTTCAAATGTAGTTTATGATATGAATGGATATGTCTAATTATGAGTTAAATGATTATCTTACTTATGACATAGTATAGATGGATGCATGTGATACATGATTTAACGTTTATGATATATGATGATGGTATTTAATAACTTTAATGATCAATGCTATGTGATGATGCTTATGGATGCAATTATTTGATGTTATGGATGTATACAATGTAATGCCCTGAATGTAATGAATGTAAATGAGATGCAAATATGATGTAATGTATGGATGTTGATATTTTAATGATAAATGTTATGGTAAATGATATAAATGATATATGAGTTAATGTTGATGATGCAATGATAGATGATATATGGATGAAATGATGATCTAGATGTAAATGTAATGATATATAGATGAAATGTTGATCTAGATGTAAATGAACTTGATGAAATGTACCTATATAAAAAATGCAATGATATGAAATGAAATGTTTTTGTAAAATGAAAGTAATGGAATGCAATTAAAAATATCATAAGGATGTAATTAATGAAACTAAAAGATGTGAATTTAAAGTGAATGAAAACTTAATGTGAATGAGAATTAAATTGAATGCAACTTAAGGCAAATGCAATCTTAATAGAATTTAATGATAAGATGAATGATAATGAATAGAATGACCTATATTTATGCAAACTAATGCAATTTTAAAATGAACCTAATGATATGAAAACTATAATGAACAAATGTTAATGCCCTAAATGAATGCAAGATGATAATGATATGCAATGAACCTAAATTTAGCATGATTCAAATGAAATTAAGCTAATGCAAGGTACCTTTTTGTTTTTTATTTTTTTTATTTCCAACGCACTCTATCACATATAGTTTTTGTTGAACATTTGATTTTTGATTTAACTCCACCCCCTTTCTATTTCTCTTTTTCAAATCTATTTTCAAGCTAAGAAAGGCAAATACTTTAAATGCATTTAATCTAGGATGTATGCAGCTAGCTATCACTATTCACAAATTAGGATCTTATATTCATCATTGAGCAGTTTTGAAACCTGAAAAATTAGTACAACCATCACTGGTTCAACCATGATGATATGAATACCTTTTTCACCTTTCTTATTTCTTTCCCACCCTTGGTTTGATTATCATCGATTGAAATCAATCATGAGAGTATGAATACCGATTTCATTAGATTCTATGTTGCAAGTGGATTTTGGTATTATGATAGTTAACATAAAAATAGCCAACCTATCATGTTGTGCAAACAAACAAAGATCTTGGTTTTCCATATGTACATGTCCTTGATGATTCTTTGATGATCATGTTCCTAGACAAATAATACACATTTTAAAACTTTAATCTTAAGACAGTCATTCAGAAACCAATAAACTATCATGTTTTCATCATAGCTAGTCTAGTTTAAAAACTTTCATCGATTCATTAGAAAGACATGATTCCATCAATCAAGTCAACACTTAGAAAATTTTGCATTATTTTTCCAAATCCATATTTAAAGTATAGTTCTATCCATTTCATACTTTTAATCGTGATAAACATAAGGTCTTTGTGAGATCTTGGATCAAAATTTTGCATTTGGTTTGATTGAGGTTTGGATTAGGATTGAAAGTGATTGGGTAAGTGTTTCACTTGTGCTTTGATGAATTGTTTTAGTGTAAGATTGATTTTTGCTTTGATGAATCCTTCCTCCTTTAGAGTAGAGTTTTCCCCATGTTTGATGTAATTGCATTGTGGGATTTGGGATAATTTGCAGATTAGATTGGTGACGAAACCTTTAGGTACTTGCAAATGCAACTGTGGGATTTTATTATGTAATATATAAAAATGCTAGAAAATGAAATATTTACAAGGATGACCACTAGCATGAGATTGACTTGGACTTTCAATGGTGCCTGTTTACTAGGTTTTCATCGATTGAATGGATTTGCTCTCCTTTTTTTTGTTTTTCAAGCTTTTTCCTTTTTTTTTGTACCAAGGTGCCTATTTGCTAGGTTTTCACCAAGCTACTTTTTCTCTTTTTTTAATTTTCTTTTTCCATATCATCAAGGCACCTGTTGCTAGGTTTTCACCAAGATGACATTTTTTTTAGGATCATTTTTTAATGTTTTTGGCTTTCTTCATGCTCAATTTTCCAATGTTTTTTTTAGCTTTTCTGCATTTCTGATTTGTTTTCTCTTTTCTATTTTTCAATGTTTTTTGAATTTTTTAGGATCTCTTTTGACTATATACAATAAATTGGATTCTCTCTCATCTAATTTTCTGATGCTCTTTTTCTTTATACCTTCTTAGTTTCTTTATGTGTAGAACCTTTTCATGTGTATACTATTGATTGGCTCCTGTAACTCTTCTCCTTCACAATCAACTATTTTATAGGTGCTTGTCCCAAAAGATGAAGTGATCACAAAGGGTCCTAACCAGTTTTCTTCCCATTTTCCTTTATTTTCTCTTTCTTCTTGATTCTTTGGATTTTCTCACAATACTAGATCACCTATTTGGAATGTCCTCAGTTTAATATGCTTGTTACAGTTTCTGGTCATTCAATTCTAATACACTTTTAATTGGTCAAAATCTTGTTGTTGTCTTTCATCTAATAGCTCCAATTTGTGAAACCTAGCCATCCTATAGTCTTCTTCACTTAGTAAACCATGCAATGAGACTCTTAAAAATGGAATTTCTACCTCCAAAGGTAAAATTGCTTCTTCTCCATAATCTAGGGAGAATGGTGTAGCTCCTGTTGATGTTCTAATGCTTTTCCTATAAGCCCATAGAGTAGGGTTTATTTGAATGTGCCAATCTCTACCTAAATTATCCACAGTTCTCTTCAATATTTTTAGGATGTTCTTTTTTGTAGTTTATGCTTGTCCATTACCTTGTGGGTATATATTGAAGATGAGTGGTGTACCACATGAAATTTAGTACATAGTTCTTTCAAATCCTTATTTTTGAAATGTTTTGCATTATCCGTTATGGTGGCATGAGGAACACCATATCTACAGATTATGTGATTTAATATTAACAAGGATATTTTATTTCCTATGGCAGTGGATAAGGGTACAACTTCCACCCATTTGGTAAAATACTCTGTTGCATTGATGATGAATTTATGACCATTTGAAGATGGTGGATAAATCATACCTGTCAAATCCAAACCCCATTGATAAAAGGGCCAAGGTTTTGTCATGGGATGAAGCTCTTTTGCTGGCACATGTATTAAGTTCCCATGATACTAACATTTATGATAGGTTTTTGCAAAGTGACATACATCTTTCTCCATAGAAAGCCAAAAATATCCTATCTTAAGGAGTTTCTTAGCTAAAGTTAAACCATTCAAATGTGACCCACAAATCCCTTCATGAATTTCTTGTAAGGCTATAGTTGATTCCACTTTCTCTAGACACCTTAGAAGCATTCCATCTAGAATCTTGCAATACAATGTATCGGATACTAGGGTATAGCGAGAAGCCTTGCGTATAAAGTATTTCTTTTGATTTCTGGTTTGGTCTAAGGGTAAGATTTGGTCTTTCAAGTAGGTGTAAATGTCTCCATACTAAGGTGATTCATGTCTTGTTAGTAAGAAGATGGTATGAGGATGGAAAGGGTCAAATGTGGGTTTCCCAGCTTCTTCTACCAGGAATTCATATTTGGCACTTTGATTTGGTATTTGGAGAAGTGATGCCAAAGTAGCCATTGCATCTATTGCTTTATTCTTATCCCTTGGAACTTTCTCAAATGTGATTAGAGTGAAGTATTTCTTGAGATTCTCATTCATGTTCTTGTATGGTACCAACTTATCATCTTTAGTCTGATATTCATCATTGATTTGATTAATCACTAGCTAGGAATCTCCATAGATTTGTAGCTCTATTACTTTCCATTCTAATGCCAAATTTATGCCAATGACCAATGCTTCATATTCAGATATGTTATTTGTGCATGGAAATAGAAATTTTTTTTGTTGGGTATATTTTAGGTTTTCTGAGAATATTGTTCCAGGTCATTGTTCTATGTCTCTACAAGTGTCTTTGTCTAGTTTTGGGTTTTAAATCTTTCAAAATCTTCCATGATTATGCTTGTAAACCCTTTCCTTAGGTCTTTTTTCCCATGGTATGGTTAATCCTTTGAATTTTCTTGAGTGTGCCCTAGTTTCTTATACTTCCATCTTACCTTTTTGGCCACTTAAGATTTCCCAATTTGCATGTGACCTTTTATTTCCTTCAATGTTTTCTGAATCATGGAATAGTCTTCTAGGTTACCTTTTTATTCAATGAACTAGCGACGGTGTGAACCCTTGTTAAAGTTTTTCCTTAGTCATTGAATCTCCCAGTTTATGTCATGGTTAGTCTTTTATCTAGCAATTCAGTGACTGTGTGGTCTCCTAATCTCTTAATCCCTGGTGGTTTTCTCTTAACATTCAGTGAATGGGCATGGCGGTTATCTCTTATTCTCTGAATTAGGTGGTCATGCTCTATGTTTTCTAGTGACTCAGTGAGGACCTTTGATCATCTCTAAGATCAATGATGGTGTCTTCATCTCATAGTGAATGGGGTCTACAAAAAGTTATTTAGCGATTCAGCGACTGAGTCTTGTTCTCCTGTTCACTAAGTTTGGTGGCTCCGACAAAATAATTTGGCAAAGTCTATTAAAAGTGTAATTTTCTTTAGTCACTGGATCTTGGAAAGAGATGGTGAAATTCCAAATCATTTGGTGACCCAATGAATAAGGTGTTCACGCAATCTCTTAATTAGTTAGTAAAGTCCTAAGTTATTAGGCCAACAAAGACATGACAAAGGTATATTTCCCTCAGTCGCCTGATCTCAAAATAAAAATATTAATGTTCCAAACTTTGGTAGATTCATCGAATACATTATTTGTTGAATCTCATGATTAAATGATAAAGGTTTAAAAGTTCCAGCAACTTAGCAATGACCACTGATTGTTTTCAAGATCTACAGTCGGCGCTTAATCTCATAATGTAACCCAAGTTATGAAAAGTATTCAGCAAATGGGAGATTAAGGTTGTTCACCCAATCTCTGAATGTGACCATGATTAAGTATTTCTTTTAGACAATACAAGATTCCTATGTTCACTGAATCATGGGATGAATCAAGAGTTAAGCAAGGCATTTGGAGATTGAGAGAGTATTGTGGTCGTTGATTCTCCAGATAAGACTCTACTCAAGGTTTCAAGTTCACGGGTTTAAGAAAAGCTTTGTTTTCTAGATCTCCAGATGGTTGTTGGGTTAAGTAAATGATTGCAAGAATGGGTGAAGTCTTTGGTCACTCATTCTCTGAATTAAACCATGGTTGATTTTCAAATTGTGAGAACTAGAGAATGTCTTCAGTCGCTTATTCTCTGAATAGCGATAGAGTTGTCATGAGTTTCAAAGCTTAATCTGAGGACCATTGATCATCTTTGGGATCAATGGTGATCACCAAATATCCAAATGGGACCATGAGTTAGTAAATCATTCCGAGATCACATGAATGTCTTATTCATTAAGTCTCCAAGCTTAACCCAGGATTAGCATTTCTTTCAGAGATCATGAGAGCCTTTGATCGTTGGATCTCTGAATCTAGTTAAGTGTTCATTAATAAAGAATGATTATAGTCATTGCTATGTGGGAAAGTACTCTGTCAAGTTGGAAAAAATTAAAAAGCCATCCAATCAGAATTAACCGAGGGTTTTTATTAGTAAATGAGGGTTTTAAAGATAAATAGTGATCATTGCTTTTTGCCTTATTTTCAAGTTTTTTAAATCACCCTGTCAACATCCATGCCATGGCTAGCCTTGATTTGAAGCTAGTAATGTGAAGAATTGAATGCAGAGGTGATTGAGGCTTGATTTGTAATGATTTTGGCAACTGTACGCATTCAAATCTCAATGATAAATAGATAGGACTCCCTTGCTTTTTGTGCACAAGGTTTTCTAAGGAGAATTGTGATTTCCAGAGCAAAGGAAGAAGGTGTGAAGTGAGAAGAATTTGCAGAGCTGAAAGTATTCATATTTCAAAGATGAGTCAACCAGAGCTGAGAATTGCATCATCTATTGGAGAAGCCAAAGAGCAAAGTGGTGAAGATAAGGGGAAGCCCAATTACTCAGATGAGTTCCTCAAATTGTTTTTTGGGTCCAATTAGAACAAGAAAGCTATTGATACGGCTTTCGAGGATATAATGGACAAGAGAGACCCTGTCACACCTTCTAGCTTAGGTTACACAATCTTTACTTACTTTTACAATAATAGACATAACACTATACCAATTTTCAATGCTTGGGCTTTGGGGATGGCTAAGTTAATTGTCTCGGATGTTTTTCTTGGTGTTGACCTTATCATTGAGTTGGCTAGATTGAATGACCCTATTTCAAAAACAATCAAAAAGGAAGATCAGTCTACCTTGGTAACCTTAGATAGGGGTTCTTTTATGAAGGTTTTTTATTTCTTCTCTTCCTCCTCTACTAAAATTGACGTGAAGAAAGAGAGACAAAAATATACAAGTAATGTGGGGCCTGTGAAGAGTCAAATTAGCAGACACATGCCTAAACAAGGTAAATATGTAGCCCCTCTCCCTGCCAACATGAAGGCCAACATGAAGGCCCCTTATGAGTTCAAAAACCTCAATTTTTATATGAAATTCTTGTGCCATGGATTTTGTAGGGTTCTAGGAATAGATGGCGATCCAGAGATGTTGCTTGTTGGCCTTTTGATGATTATCCTAGATATCCAGAGTTCCCACGCCAATACTGACTATGATTGCATCCAGTATGTAATTAATAGAATGCATGAGGGTTTGCTAGTTGTCAAAGAAGATAAAAGACTCATTAGGTTCATGCACTACTCCCTCCTGTTGCATTTAATTCATGCACTACACCACTAATGAGTGTGATTTTTTTGTGTTCCAAAACTATTTTGTTTATCTGATTCTTGGAGTATTCGAAAAAAATGTGGTGAGATTTCTATTTAAGGTCTTGAAGCTTCTAAGGCCAATGTAGTTTAAAGATAAGTGGTCAAGAAACCACAATTGGGGTGACTTCTATGTGTGTGAAAATTGTACCTGATCTATAAACACAACACTCAGTAAAACATTAGAGGTTAGTGATAATCAAAATCGTGCAAAATTGAAAACTATGTAACCAAGCGATTTATTGTCTTCTAATAGGTGCGAGATTGATGTTCTCGGATTGTAATCAAGATCAGTGACCTAGACGACACCTAAATGAAGGATTTGAATGCAATTGATCTAGATATGAATTGAATGCAATTAAGCTTTTTTTTTTTTGATATTTTCTATGCAATACGAATGATTAATCTGATATGAAATCTATGCTAGATGAAATTGATATGCTATGAATGCTATTGAAAACTGATATGAAATGAATGCTAAATGATCTAACAATGAAGATTCTAACAATGATCTCACAAAGCTTTGAATTCGCAAGTTGATTCTTTCAAGCTCCAATTGTGCAAATTCTCCAAATCTGATATGCTATGATTCCTGTAGAGTAAGTTTGCAATTTGCGAGATGATTGAGAGATGAATTATGAAGAGTTGAGCCTTGTTTTTATAGAAATTCAAGGCTTTGGAGGTGCATGAAAAAAGTCATAAATCACTCAAATAACTCAGGTTGATTTTTAAGTTATTTTTAAATAAAGGATAATTAACTCACAAAAACATGCAAAAGCTAAGTTTTAACTCAAAATAGAGTTTACCTTTAATTGATAATTGATAGTTGTCTGCTTTTATGATTGTGCATGTTATATTTATGAATTAATTTAATAATAAAGTGATTTATTTCCAACTTAACTGCTTTTAAAAATAAAACAATTGATTTATGAGTTAATCAATTATTTAATCAAACTTTTATTAAAAACTATATTATTAAATAATGACAACTTGCTTTAATTAATTAAATAAGAATTTAATCAATTATTCATATGATATTAGATTTATTGTCAAAATTAAATAATAAAATTAATAATAGATAGAATTAAATTTAATTACACAATTAAGTGGCAAATATTAAATCTAATTAATTAAATATGAAAATATTCAATTAATCAAACTTTAGGATAAATGTGATTTATTGCCAAATAATTATAAAATTAAAGATAATTATGATGATTAGGAATATTACTAGGAATATTCCCCGATGCAGAATTTAAGATAATCAATTATGATTCGATGATGTTTAGATGTGCCTTAGATTAGGACTTTGATGTCGATTTCATTCGAATTGTTGATATAGAAGATGAATGAACTTATAGCCCATTTTTGGGGTATTACATTTTGCCCCTCTTTGAATTACTGTGCGAAGCGCAGTGGTTCAAAGATAGTCTGTGTTTGATAAAGATATGAAACTGATTCAAAAGATAAACCGATTGAAAGATATTGAGATAGGAGGTCCTAAATGACCAGAGATAATGTTCACTATAACAACAAATGAACCTATGATTGCGAAAAAGTGTCAAAATGTCTGATTCCAAACCTTAGGATTGATAAGAAGTGAGTGACCCGTTCTAGACTCGATTGTCTTAGTAGAACTAGCAAGTATCACATCCAAACCCTTCAGTTGCCAAAGAACCAAGGAAAGAACACTATGATCCGATGGTTGCAAAAATTGATATAGTTTACAAGATTAGGAGAATACCAGATTGATATGGATCTTGATGAATCTGATATGCCCCAAGTTATGATAGATTTGCCCCGAGCGATGAGGTCTTTTTTTTTTTGATGAATCAGTAACTAGACGTGATTGCTATCTTGTTTACTGATGAAAGATATTGATAGACTTGATCGATAGAATTTGATTTACAGACTTTGAATGATGTGCAATACCATGCCCCTTTCGGGATTAAAATTGAAATCTGACAAGAAAAGTCAACGTTATAGTTTAGAAGCATGTTAATTGATTGGAAAAGTGGTTATACATGTTCAAGAACGCATTATGCATCGTTTGGAGGTCCTGGAGACCAAGTTTGACTAGGTTAAACCATGAGGTGACCATAGTTGACCAAGTTGACCAAGTTGAAATTTTGATAGTTTGATGTAAGATAATCAGTTAAGTTGAATACTAGATTTCTGTGATGATTGAAGGTTGATTATGCAAGCAATTAATAATATGAATGATCTCATATTTGAATTTTGATCCCAAAAAAGGATTCTACTTGCTATTTCATTGGAGGAACCTTCGTGTGAGATTCAATTCTTGTTAGACTTGAAGATGCGATTTGAAGAATCATTTAAGCATTGAAGTTCATTTAATCATTGTGAGATCATGCAAAGATGAAAATGCAAAGAAGAATGCAATATGAAATGCAACCTAAGACCTAGGACCTAGTCACTGATCATATGTCAATTTGTTATCATCATTGAACTTTTAGGTAACCGGATAAATCAATACAATGCCCACTAGCCATGAAACCATAGACATATGAATATCAATTTGTATGCGCAAGAATCAATACAACACCCACTGGTTATACAACCATGGACATATGAATATTGATTTGTTTTCAAAATGTTGGATCAGATATAAGCACCAAGGCACAAACGCCAGGATGACCTGAATATCATGTCCATTTTGATATAGCAATTTGTACAAGCATCAAAATATAAACATCATGATGACCTGAGTACGCCTTGCATTGCAAACACATCAAACAGTCAAGAGATCATTCTAAATCCAATGTGAATTACCCGTAGTGACCCTTTATCATTCACATCCTTAGGCAAGATCGTGTTCCACAGTAGGAGAAAGAACTTACTCAAAAAGACAATAGTTAGATCAAACTTCCTTGAATTGTTTGGGTATCAATGGTCAAGGTACGCATGGCCATCCAATTCAAGATAGAGGCTCTTATAGTCGGACACCATTTCAATCCAAAATTTCCAAAGTTGTTAGATATTCACATACAAGCAAAAGACAAAGAAAAGATTATGCCCCTAGTCATCACTCTCTAAATCCTATAAAGGACATCATCAGAGAGCTCGAAGGGACACAATATGCAAAAATCTCAATACAAATCAGTAAGCATACAAGGAGATAAAAGCATGAAAAGCACAAATTGTTTTCAGTTGAGTTTTGATGTTTGATTGTTGTAGATGCAAAATCTTTTCTGGAGACGAGACTGACTGACTGACTCAACTGGAAGCTTCAAAGGACTCTGACTAGATAGGAAATGTCTAAGATACATGGGAGACCATAGGATATGACATTAATTGCCCCCAAATTTGAACATTGATAGGATACAGATGCTTGAGCTGATTGGTGTACAGATTGACTTATTGAAACCGGGATATGCAGAAACAAACCGGGAGATATGTACAAACTAAAGCAAGACTGAAAGCTGGGAAAGACCAAGATTGTGCTGATAGATGGAGCATTTTGGAACAAATGGCACCCGTTTGCCAGGTTTTCACCATCTTGGCAGAGATTCTATTTTTGCTACCAAGGTGCCTGTTTCCAAGTTTTCACCAAGGCACTTTTTCTTTTTCTCATTTTTTTTGTATTTTTCATTTTTCAATTTTTTTTTGTACTTTTGATATTTTCTGATTTTTTTTGTGAATCATCAAGGCGCCTATTGCTAGGTTTTCACCAAGATGTTCATTTTTTTAAAGACTTTTTTCTGATTTTTAAGATTTTTTCAGGACATTTACCAAGCATTGAATGCCTTAGGCGTAGAATTTCTTCAGATGGAGAATGTTGATTGGTTCTCAGAGCTGTTCTCCTTTAGTCATTGAGAGTTGATAGGCATCAGAGCCAAAAGTAGTAGTGATAACAAAGGGACCCAGCCAATTGGTTTTGAACTTCCCCTTGCATTCTCGATGTGATTGATTTTTAGGATTTTCTCTCAACACTAGATCACCAACCTAAAATTCTTTGTGTCTGACTTTCTTGTTATAGCCTCTAGACATTCTTTTCTGATACACTTTGAGATGATCATATGCTACTTGTCTGCGCTCATCTAGTAATTCAAGTTCTTGTAACCTAGACACTCTATAGTCATCATCAGTTACTAGACCATGCATTCTGATTCTGAGTGATGGGATTTCAACCTCAATAGGTAGTACCGCTTTAGACCCATAAACTAAAGTGAAAGGTGTAGCCCCTATAGGCATTCTGATACTTGTTCTGACACTCATTCTGATACTTATTCTGATACTAGTTCTGATATTGATTCTGATAATTGTTCTGATACTGGTTCTAATACTAATTCTAATACTGATTATGATAATTGTTCTGATACTAGTTCTAATATTGATTCTGATACTGATTCTGATAATGATTCTAATACTTGTTATGATACTTGGTATACTTGATAGCACCTTTTTCCATTGCAAACTCCCAAGCAAGATCATATCGTGCAGTCCCAATGTCTAGCAAGGTGGAGAACAAGAGGGATTAACAAGCTGGTGGAAGAGATGGAAGACAAGAGAATAAAGGATAATGAAGGGAAGAAATCCTCAAGGGGAAACTCCTCAAGAACACCCAAGCTAGGGAAAAATTGTCATGTAAAGCACATTTGGACAAGCAATGAAAGGCCAGCATAGGATAAGTCACAAAAGCGTAATGCCAAAGAAGAACAGGATGTAGTCCAAAGGAATAGCCATGTCAAGAGGTTTCAAAGCATCGTGTTTTACTCTTTTTCTTTTCTTTTTTTAATTAGATCAAGACCAAAGGGGAAAAGGATAGCGATAGGTGAAAATGAATGGAGGAAGATGGATATGAAGGCTAAACATGGAAGGAATGAAAGCAAGATTATCGTAATATAGCTCACAAAATAGTCAAATGTTCGTGTATAGATCAACATTGTCAAGATCAAAGAGAGAAGATGAAATGGATGAAATATGTAGAAGAACTACGCATAATGCCTGATTGCCAGGTTTTCATCATGGTAATTATCCAAGGTGCCACAAGGGAGTGGTTTTCACCATAGGATGAATTTATTTCTCTTTACTTTTGCTACCAAGGCGCCTGTTTCCAGGTTTTCACCAAGGCACATTTTCAATTTATTTTATTTTTTATTTCTTTTTTGGAAGAAGGCAAGCTTTTTAGATAATGCTCCTTGAAAGGATAAACCATGATATGCCAAGGATTCAAAATGACACACTCAAAGATGCTGATAGGGAAAGGGAGATGAAAGAGAAAAATGGAAGATAAGGTTTTATGTAAAGCGAGTGAGGTTGGAAGATAGGAGGAATAGGCAAGTGAGGAAAAAGGATAGGAGGTAGAAGGATAATGCATGGAAGGATTGTGAAAGGGTAGATGGAAAGGAAGGCAAGTTCAACATCAACACATACCTTGAAGGGTGGTGAGAGAATGGGGGAATCACGAATAAAGGAATACATGAAGGAATATGGTGAATGTATAGTAGAGGTTGTGGTTTAGGCACATGAAATGGAAGAATATTTTTGGAGGGAGATGAGGTGGAAGCCTTTGGAAGCTTGAATGTCAATTTCACTTTTTTCTCAACACCAGACTCTTTCAAAAGAGACTTTGGAATCCATATAGCCATAGGCTTTTTATTTCCTTTTGATGATCTAGAGAGAATATCTTCAATGATGGATTTTGGAACCCATACTTGTCTTGTAGTTTTTTTCTTAGATATCTCTTTTGACTTTATGCCTCCATGTCGATTAGAGGAGACATGGTAATCTTCTTTTTTTGATGGATTCTTGTATTGCTTCTTTTTCTTGTATTGAACATTCAAGTTACTTCCAAAAGACTTGGGATTTGTGGAAGAGGGAGGATATGACTGGTTTAAATGGGTGGGTGGATGAAAAGGATTCAAGGGTATGCATCTATGTTGATCTTTAGGAAAGATGGGAGATGGAGGTATGTAAGGACCCAAGATGGATGGTGAATCAAGAGAGTTAGGAGGGGAAAGTGAAGGGACATAAGGACCCAAGATGGAAGGAAGGCTTAAAGCCCTTAGTAGTGGTGGAAGAGGTCCAAGGATGGAAGTGGAAGATGCAAAAGGATAATCAATAAGTTCATCAGCATCTATATGACAACCAAGGATATCAACATCTTTAGAGTGAGCATTAGAATTTTCAATAGAATCATGGACATCTTGAATATGAGCAACTTCTTTGATAGGATTGTTCAAAGCTTGCAAAGACTTAGGAAGAGTAGAAAGTGGAAGTGAACATGGAGTGGTAGAACAAGAAGATGGAAGACTTTGATCTTAACAAGGATCTTTGGATAGCATAAGCGCATAATTTTTCTCTTATTTTTCAATAGGCTTAACATTGGAAGGAACACCATTTTTACCAACCTTAATGAAAGTATCATCTTTGGAAATTGGAAGTGGGGTAAGGTTATTTTTATTTTCAATAAACTCAACAGTGTAAGTAGTAGCTTGATCTTGCTTAGGAGAAGACCTAAGACATGGTGGAATGCATGAAAAAGGGTGTGCAGGATCAAAAGAACCCTAAGGCAGATAAGAGATATCGAAAAAAAGAGTGGATGACATGGAGAGTTCTTGATCTTGATCTTTTTTTATGTTATTTTATTTATTATTTCTGGAATCCTCTTGACATGGAGCCACTTCTAAGGACAAGGAAGCATGTTGGGATTGTATGAATGACTTGGGAAGAGATGGTGGAGGACTAGTTGAAGTAGGCATTGTAGCATATGAAGGCATAGGCTCTTTAGGTTTAGCATTATTGAAAGTATTTTCAGCCAAGTGAAGGTTAGCTTGAGTTTCTTTAAGAGGTAGCCCTGGAGGATAACTATAGGGAACCACATGAAAAGTATTAGGGCTTGTATCAGATGAAGGTTCTGTGAAAGATTTGAAAGACTCAGAAGCTTTAGGAAATGTACGGGTATTGGAGGAAGTAGGGGATGGAAGGGAACCATCACAAGACAAAGGTCCAACATTAACATGATCTTGCTTGAGAGTGTAATCTTTATTTTCAGCTGGAGAGTTCTTAGAGGAGAGATCCTTATAGTATTGACATTTCAAGCTAGCATGATCTATTTTATAGTCCTTAGCAGTAGTAGATGGATCATCATCAAGGTATTGTCCACAAAAGTCATCAAAGTCTCTTTCAAAATTAGAATCATATGGATCACCATCACGATCTATCCAATGTGATGGCCCATTTGTAGTAAGTAGGAAGGAACAATGAGAAGGACTCTTAGGAACAGAGGTGTCATAGGTATCATTACATTATCTGTCGTCATAGTCATCATAGTCTTCAAAGCTAGATGTGTCACTCTCCATGGAAGAGGTATCATATTGCTCAAATTTTTTTCGGGGGCATGGTGACATGTACAAGTCTTTATCAAACGGAAAAGAGTATAGAGGTTCCTTTTCTTTCTCAAGTTTTCCAAGCTGGACTTGCATAGCTTGCAGCTGCTTCATCATAGTGGTGATCAAAATTTCTTCCTCATGTGTACTGATTCTTTGAGACATGTGTACTGATTCTCGATAGCTACTGATTTATTCTTGACACAATGATATTTTTGACAGATTCTGGAACTAGGCTGGAAACATTGGATATCTTGCAATTTGACAATTTCTGACAACTCTCTCAAATTTTTCCAAATGACACTCTACAGACTCGTACGACACTAGGTAGTCTATGAAACAACAGTTGCTAAACTTGTACGACAGTTGGGTAGAAATGAAATGACAGTTGACAAAACTCATACGACAGTTTCTAACAGGGTTTTGACTTTCTTGAATTTGCTGGTTTGAAAACTCGTACGACACTGGGTTCTCAATCATATGATAGATGGGCAATACTGAAATGACACTTGACAAAACTCGTACGACTTTTGACTTTTTGAAATGACTTTTGACTCCAGAAAGAATTTACATCAATTTTTGCAAAATGTAAGGTCTTCAGTTCTGGATTGTTTGCAAATTGTACTGTCCAAATTTTGAAGGTTATACCAGATTTGATCATTTTTAATAGCCAAATAGATAAACAAGCACGCAGAACAGCAAGCAAGTGATTCCAAGCACGTCTAAAAACAATGGACAAGGGAAAAAGCAACCTTGTGCATGAACAATCAAGTGACCAAATTGTGCTAATCCCTGAGAGTACTAATTGTGTATGTTTTGAAAAGTTTTGCAATAACACACATATACCTGAAAGTGAAAAATTGGCCTCTCTAGGGTTTTTAGTAATGTTTTGACTCTACAACTTTTATGATTCAAAGGGGTGAACTCCAATCCCAGCACACCAGGGTTTTGACACAGTCCGAGAACTTAATTTTCAAGAGCTGCTAGGGAGATCTGACAACCCAACAATGAACCATACCCATGGAGATTTCTTCCACAAGGACATTTATATAGCGGCTGTTACTACCATGGTGAAAATGGCTATTACCACTTGAGGTTCCATCAACGCAGTTTGCCTTGTGAAGGGATTGTCTGCTACGGTTAACTCTCTCTAAAGGTGACTCACAGATTTATACCACAAGGGGACTTGGCTCCAGATCCAAGGTTTTTGACACCTTTTCACTTTTAACCCAAACAAAGCAAGCAGATGAATCTGACACGCTAAGACAAAGTTTTGTTCCACCAAGGTCTGTGATATCAACTCCACGTGATCTATCAACCTCTCTGGAGAGAGAATGTGTCGATCAATAAGAGAAGATGCACTAACCAATTTTGATTCACCAAAGCTCGTGATATCAACCCCACGTGATCTATCAACCTCTCCGAAGAGAGAATGTGTTGATCAATAAGAGAAGATGCACTAACCAAGTTGAATGTGAAACGAACTAAGTATCCTCCCTACCTACAAGGATTCTATCGTCAAGAAAGATTTCTCTAGGAATCCAATCTCTCAAGAATCATTAATAGTGTTCATAGGGCCTAATTACTATGTGAGCACAGATATATTCTCGAAAGTAAATCTACCAAAAGTACCCAAAAAGTAGAAAGAGGAACACTTAACGCTTAAAGTGAATATGAGATGAGTCCACAAGGTGGAACACTTAACACCTCACACAAGCTGAAAATGAGTCCACAACTTAGAAAACAAGTGAGTTCCTAAAAGCACAAAAGGGTTGCCAAGTGGAACACTTAACGCTTCTGTCCTGTTGACCCCTCCCCTTTATGGTGCAGAAATGAGGGGCCGGTGGATTAGCGAGTCCAATAACCCAAGATAGCAATCAAGATCAATCACAAGTATTCTAAGACTACTTAATGGATCCTTAAGGGATCACAACCTAGTATCAAATTATGCAAGTGTGTAGAAATAGATCAAAAGCATGAAAAGATGCACACAAGCTTGACACATAAGAGATTTAGTTTAAGTGGAGAATGCCACTTAATTGTGTAATTAAATTTAATTCTATCTATTATTAATTGTATCATTTAATTTTGACAATAAATATAATATCATATGAATAATTTATTTTAAGTCCCAAATCAAAATGTTTTCAGAAAAAGGAGAATACCTCGTGATCCTCACAATGCACTTAGTAGATTTTATGATACTTGCTAGTTCTGCTAAGACAATCGAGTCTAGAACGGGTCACTCACTTCTTATCAATCCTAAGGTTTGGAATCAGACATTTTGACACTTTTTCGCAATCATAGGTTCATTTGCATTGTTATAGTGAACATTATCTCTGGTCATTCAGGACCTCCTATCTCAATATCTTTCAATCAGTTTATCTTTTGAATCAGTTTCATATCTTTATCAAACACAGACTATCTTTGAACCACTGCGCTTCGCACAGTAATTCAAAGAGGGGAAAAATGTAATACCCCAAAAATGGGCTATAAGTTCATTCATCTTCTATATCAACAATTCGAATGAAATCGACATCAAAGTCCTAATCTAAGGCACATCTAAACATCATCGAATCATAATTGATTATCTTAAATTCTGCATTGGGAAATATTCCTAGTAATATTCCTAATCATCATAATTATCTTTAATTTTATAATTATTTGGCAATAAATCACATTTATCCTAAAGTTTGATTAATTGAATATTTTCATATTTAATTAATTAGATTTAATATTTGCCACTTAATTGTGTAATTAAATTTAATTCTATCTATTATTAATTGTATTATTTAATTTTGACAATAAATCTAATATCATATGAATAATTTATTTTAAGTCCCAAATCAAAATGTTTTCAGAAAAAGGAGAATACCTCGTGATCCTCGCAATGCGCTTAGTAGATTTTACCTGATTTTTAGTAATTTGTGTTGAGCTTTACTATGCAAGCAATCTACGAACTCTCCAACAAGCCAACAAGCAAACAAGATATGCAAGGTATATTCAACTTATGAAAACCCTAGGGTTAGATATAAAAATCAATTGTTAGGAGAAATAATAATCAGAAATTAGTCCAAATGACAACTCATATCATGCATTGAATCATATGAAAAATAAGTGCATACCCATCACAAAATTTTAATTTTTTTGCACTGCATTTGACTTAGTCAACAAGATCTAATTTATTTGATATTATTTTGGTCACAAAAATAGAAATTCAAAATAGAGACCTCTACTAAAAAATAGAGAGCTTTCCAAAAATACAAAAATTTTAGAAAAATCTCTTCATTTGTGCCCTAGAGACCTGTTTTATCAAAATAGACTAGTTTTTATAAATTGACTATTTGAGCTATGATATCATGTCCAAATTTAAAACACAAAGAACAGACCCCCTGTAAAATTTAAAGAGATTTCTGAAAATATAAAAATTTCTGAAAAATATGCTGACTTGCGTCAGATATTAATTTTTTCTATAATTTCAAGAAAAAATTATTTAAAATTCAAAACATTTCAAAAAATTCTAAATTTTTTACTGTAGCTTTTTTGACATTTCACCAACCTATAAAAAAAATTTCAGACCAAAATTCCAAGCCGTTTGGGAGATAAAATTAAATCTTTGAAACTTTAGGGTTTTGGCTCCCAAAAAAATCAAAACCAGCATGCAAAGGTGGGTTGCCCCACGATGGGCGCCAGAAATGTGTGTGTGAAAATTGTACCTAATCTATAAACACAACACTCAGTAAAACATTAGAGGTTAGTGATAATCAAAATCATGCAAAATTAAAAACTATGTAACCAAGCGATTTACTGCCTTCTAATAGGTGCGAGATTGATGTTCTCAAATTGTAATCGAGATCAGTGACCTGGACGACACCTAAATGAAGGATTTGAATGCAATTGATCTAGATATGAATTGAATGCAATTAAGCTATTTTTTTTTTTGATATTTTCTATGCAATATGAATGATTAATCTGATATGAAATCTATGCTAGATGAAATTGATATGCTATGAATGCTATTGAAAACTGATATGAAATGAATGCTAAATGATCTAACAATGAAGATTCTAACAATGATATGAAAACTATGAAATTCTATGCTAAGATATAAAAACTATGCAATTGAAATTGATCTCACAAAGCTTTGAATTCGTAAGTTGATTCTTTCAAGCTCCAATTGTGCAAATTCTCCAAATCTAATATGCTATGATTCTTGTAGAGTAAGTTTGCAATTTGCGAGATGATTGAGAGATGAATTATGAAGAGTTGAGCCTTGTTTTTATAGAAATCCAGGGCTTTGGAGGTGCATGAAAAAAAGTCATAAATCACTCAAATAACTCAGGTTGATTTTTGAGTTATTTTTAAATAAAGGATAATTAACTCACAAAAACATGCAAAAACTAAGTTTTAACTCAAAATAGAGTTTACCTTTAATTCATAATTGATAGTTGTCTACTTTTATGATTGTGCATGTTTTATTTATGAATTAATTTAATAATAAAGTGATTTATTTCCAACTTAACTGCTTTTAAAAATAAAATAATTGATTTATGAGTTAATCAATTATTTAATCAAACTTTTATTAAAAACTATATTATTAAATAATGACAACTTGCTTTAATTAATTAAATAAGAATTTAATCAATTATTCATATGATATTAGATTTATTGTCAAAATTAAATAATACAATTAATAATAGATAGAATTAAATTTAATTACACAATTAAGTGGCAAATATTAAATCTAATTAATTAAATATGAAAATATTCAATTAATCAAACTTTAGGATAAATGTGATTTATTGCCAAATAATTATAAAATTAAAGATAATTATGATGATTAGGAATATTACTAGGAATATTCCCTGATGCAGAATTTAAGATAATCAATTATGATTTGATGATGTTTAGATGTGCCTTAGATTAGGACATTGATGTCGATTTCATTCGAATTGTTGATATAGAAGATGAATGAACTTATAGCCCATTTTTGGGGTATTACAACTTCTACCTTGGGAAAAACTTCACAGTGATCAGGGTTTATGGTTGCCCACAGCCCCCACACCTACTCCCAAGATTTGTACTGCCGAGGGTTTCCTTGTTAGAATTCATATGGAAATTTATTTGGATTGATAAGGAGCACTTGGCACCTCACAGGAAAGGTACTTTCATGCCAAGACAATTTAGGGTAGGTAGCTTCCTGATTGGAAAGAAAGCATTGGACCAACTCAATGGTTGGTTAAGTCATTTTAAGATGATTTTTGGCACTTGTAGATACGTTGATCCTAAGGATTTCATTAAGATTGCAAGAATGACCTTAATTCCCAACATTAGAAAAATTAGGGAGCATGAGGGCTTGGATGAGGAAGATGTTGTGAGGAACATCTTGGACAAAGATAAGGCTGGTCCGAGATGGACCAAGTATTTTGATTTACTGAATTTGGAGGCCCGACTCAAGAATGCCAAAATTGATTTTGAAGGTTTTTTCCTTGATCGCCCATACTTAAAGAGAATGGATAGGATGATTGAAATGTATGGCACCCTGTCAAGCCAGATGGAGGGTTTGATTGAGGAGAAATTGGATGTACAAAAGGATTACTCTACCTCAAAGAATGAGGAGTACACTAATGACTCACAAGAGGGTGATAGTCCACCTCAAGCAAGGGAATCTCTTATTATTTATTTAACTCAATCTCCACCAGAAGTAGGGGATACCTCATAGCCACCATTGAAGAAATAGAAGCTTGAGGTGGGTGAGCCTTCTAAGGAAAAGAAATAGAAAAGGGTAATTGATAGAGCTTTTGCTCTAGTGCCTGGTAACAGAGCTTATCATCATCAATTGAGAAAAGATATTAGATAGGGCAAAAAGATAGTGTCTAAAGAGGAAGAGGAATTGCCTTTATTTCTAGGAAAGGATGAAAGAGAACTATATCAGGAGGAATTCCTTAGTGATGACCAGTTCATCAAAAGTGATGAATTCAAGAACTTCCTCATCTAGAAGAAGTTACAAGAGGATGCAAAGGCTCTGCCAGAGGGAATGGAACCAAGTGAGGAGACTATGAGAGCTCTAACATCTTATGACCCTAGCCTTGAAAATATTACTATTGATGAGGCCAGAGAGATGGTAAAATCAAGTGGGATGCTCTTGACTCCTAGATGGGATCTCACCTATGCCTTCATTATTGATCAAATTAGAAAGTATCCATAGGGTAGCCTATCCTATGAGGTGCATATAGGAGACATGATAAGGGGTAGTGGCTATGACCCTAATTCTCAGGTCGTTGCATTGTGGTCTCTTTCTCCTAGAAATCAAAAGCCTTCTCTGGTGAGTATTGAAGATAAAATGGAAGGAGATAAAATTGTCTAGACTATCTAGAATATTACTGATCTTGAGGTGTCCAAGGTGGTGACACATTTTGCTCACCTCAATGAAGCAAAGACAGCCCAGTTGGCAGATAGGTATGCTAAGTTGTTTGAGAACTCAATGGAAGTTTCCAAGGACAAATATTTGAAGTTGATGATGATCAATAAAATGGAGGATGAACTAGAGGATCTAAAGATCAATCTTGAAGAAGCTTCAAAGGCAGTTCCCCCTCCTCCTTTACAAATTGAGGCCCCCTCCCAACCAATGGTAGAAATTTCTGACAGGCCATTAGAGGATCTAGAAAAGGCAAGGCTAGATGCAACCTTAAAGACCATGTCAGATGTTGTGCAACATAGGCTTGACAAAATAAAGGATAAAATGGACTTAGTCCATCAGTCAGTTGTCCTATTGCATAAAGAAAATGAAAAGGTAAATGAATCACTGGCTACTTTAGAGCCGCTCTTCAATGTTTGGTCTGGGAGGAGTACATTATTTGAGAAGCTTGATGCTTTGCAGTAACATAGGCTTGATCTCCCTAAGGTAGTCACAGAAGTATTTAAAAAGATAGGGTTGGTCACTGCCATCTCTAAGTTTTTTAAAGGAAAATCAAATCAGGTGAAGGCCAAGATGGCCATGTTTGGTAAAGATTATAGTAAGTATTTACCCTCTATTTATAATAATGATGGAAGTATAGTAAGTATAGATGAGTGGAATTTAGGCATGGGCCAAATAATGATTAAGCAAGAGGCTTTCCTGTATGGTGATGATTCTTTGGACTTAGAAGGATGCAACAACATAATAGATAACTTGATCAAAGTTAAAAATGATTGCATAAAGTTTGTTGTAGATGTTAAAGGCATCACTAATTCCAGGTGGGATTTGTAGATCAAATCATTGCAAGACTTGCAAGGATATAATTGGCCCTCAGATGATGATGTGGAAGCATGGGACAAAATCACAAAGCAAAAGAAAAAGAAACCAGCTATTATGGAGCTGGAGGTAGAAGAAGAAGAATAGAGTTCACCTGGCACCTGATCTAGAATTTTAGGGAGAGCATGTATCAAACAAAGAATGATGTAAGTTAGCCTATATTGGTAGTAATCATTCATGCAACAAACTTAAGAAACTACTCTAAATATCCTTAGACAAAGGTGCCAACTATGAAGAGTCCATTTGTTGGGAACTACTTTCTATTTTCTCCAGTCTTTGTCATCATGTTTGTACTTTTGGTCTATAGTGAAAGTCACTATCCTAGCTATCTGAAGCTTGTTGCATCTTTTCTTTGAGGATTCCAAGATAGCCAGTGATATAAATAGCAATTTTTCTTCTTTTGTAAGGGTGGTTGATAATACTTTGTAAAGAGAGTTCTGAATATAGGATCTTATTTCTTGTAAGTCTCTGTCAAAATGTACTGATATAGTTTGATATATTAATACAAAAATACTGGAACTTCTTTGCTAATTCTATTTGTCTTCATATATGGATGTTTAAGTTCTCTTATGTATTAAATTGTAAGGCTCTTTAATGCATTATTTACAAGGTAGATATAGGGGTTGAGTTTAAGTTTCTTTCAAGGAAAGAAATAAATCTTGAGGGAGGTCTCTGGGAATTAATTATCCATGTATGAATTTTATAGCAGGGTTAACAATTGGGAGAATGGAGTGTCAGTCATTTCATTTAAGTTTTAGTATATCTGTTTTGATAGGATTATGTTGATGTAGGTTTTGACTCTAATGCCCAATGAATAAGGCACTAGTTATTGCTTGAATTGCATGTATTCACCATCAAAAAATCAAATAATTTGTTCAATTTACATTTATTATATGTTTCTGAATTGTATCATCTATGTCAAGCACATAGATCACTATTGTAATGCTTTGTAGAATTTGTTAAGAAAGGTAAAACTGCTTGAGTTTCATACTCGAAGTGAAGAAGGTTTTTCAACCTTATTACCTTAGCATTTGAATTGTGTTAGATGCATCTGGTTGGAGTACAAGAGTTTTGATTTTAGAAGTTTCTGAATCCTTTTACTCATCTAAAATTTTAAGTGCTAACATGTATGATTTTGGAATTGTGGACCCTTGAGGAGTAATTAATAGTATCCCTTCTCCTGATCCATGTTGTGTATAGGAACCATCAAAATAAAATTTCCATGTCTTTGCTTTGACATTAATGATTTCAGAATCTAGGAATTCTACTTGGATTGGATGTTCATCTTATAAAGGTGACTTCTCTAGTTGATTAGCTAGTACTTGGCCTTTGATGGATTTTTGGTCCACATATTCCATGTCAGATTCACTTAAAACCATGACCCATTTGACCAATCTTCCATTTAGTGTTATCTTGCTGAGAAGGTATTTCAAGGGATCAATCTTTGCAATGAGTTGAATTTTGTGGGATAACATATAATGGCGTATATTTTGGGAAGAAAAAACTATAGCCAAACATGCTCTTTCAATAAAGGTATAGTTCAACTCATACTTCACCAATGTTCTGCTAATGTAGTAGATGGCCTTTTCTTTACCAGTTTCATCCTCTTGAGCCAAGAGTGCCCCTAATGCATGTTATGTTGTTGAGATGTATAAAATTAAAGGCTTGCCTCTTATTGGTGGCATAAAATTTGGTGGATTCATTAGGTATTTCTTCAATAGTGTGAATGATTCTTCACATTTATCATCCCATTTGAAAACTATGTCTTTGTGAAGGAGTTGAGTAAAATTGTGGCACTTTTCTGCTAATTGACAGATGAACCTTTTGATAGATTGAATCCTTCCTTGAAGTGACCTCATTTGACTTATGTTTTGAGGTGACCTCATTTCCATGAATTCTTTCACTTTTGCTAGGTCTACCTCTATCCCTTTTGTTGAAACTATGTATCCCAATAGTTTTCCTTATTGTACACCGAATGCACATTTCTTTGGATTTAGCCTGACTTTGAATTGTTCTAATCTTGTAAATATTCTTTCTAGGATGGGTAGATGTTCCTCCCTTGAGTGGGATTTAGCAAGTATATCATCTACATAGTCCTCCATGAGTTTGTTCATCATGTCATGAAATATGGTCATCATGGCTCTTTGATAGGTTGCTCTAGCATACTTTAGACCAAAGGGCATAACATTCCAATAGAATTTCCCCTACGCGCATCTAAATTTAGTGATATCTTGATCCTCGGGTGCTATCATTATTTGATTATAACCACTAAACCCATCCATAAGTGAGAACATTGAATGTCCTTCTATTAGATCTATGATGGCGTCTATGCTCGTTGGAGGAGAACCATCTTTAGGACATGCAAGATTAAGATCTCTAAAGTCTGTGAAAATTCTGATAGATTTGTCTTCTTTGGAAATATGCACAACAATTGAAATCCACTTGGCATAATCAATGGCTCTTATAAATCCTCCTTTCAACAATTTCTCCAACTCCACTTTTACAAGCAAAGCTATGTATGGATGCATCTTTCTCAGTTTCTGCTTGACCGGTCTTACTCCTTCTCTAATGTTGAAATGATGCATGATTAAGTTTGGATCTAATCCAGGCATATCATCATATGACCATGCAAAATTGATTTTATTTTCTTCAAAGAATTTGATGAAATCCTTTCTTTCTTCATTAGATAGGGACACTACTAGGTATATGATTCTTGGCTCTGATTCTGACCTGGTGTTGACTTTATCTATTGGTTCAATCAAGATGGGTGATCTTTCCTCATAATGCTTGGGAAAAGTATCCAACCTTTCTTCCTCAGGTGCCTCTATTGACTTTTCACCTTCGAAAATGTTCTTTATTTCTTTTTCTTTTTTATTTAATGTTGCCACAATGTGGTTTTCAACATTAGATTCTTTCCATTTTTTATTTTTTTATTTTTTTTCTCTTTTTTTGGAAATAAAAGGTTGAATACTCCCCTTTGTCACTCCTTCTTGATATCCCATGGTAGAAGAAGGCTCAACTGCATTAAGATATTGAGACACCAAATTATCATTCAAGAATGTGGGGAGGATGGTAGATTCAATTGTATCCCATTCAATTAGGTCTGGATAGATAAGGGACAAGGGATTGAAGTTTAGGGTTGGTTAGATAGGATTTAAGGACATGACTTCATTTGAAGGTTCAAACATTGTATCGCTTAAATCTATAATATGTGCCTCTTTGAGATGCTCTAGAGAACTAGGGTCAAAATCTTCCTCACTAGAATCCTCTGGGGTCTCTAATGGGTAAAACTCTCTTGAAATCTAGGGTTAGATTCCCCTATAGTAGGTCTCCATGTTGGAACATAAGGCTCTCCTACCCATTGATTTCCTTCAATTTCCTGATTTGGCACATTATCTAAGACCTCTTGGCTAGAACTTGAAGCTTGATTCTATTTTGTTCTTGAGGCTTTTTCTTTTCCCTTGCTAGGAGTGTATGTATGAATGACATCAACCTCTTTATCTTGAAATGAATCACTTTATAATGAGTCCCATTCCCAATTTTTTGAATCCTCATCACTTTGGAACCTAGTTGTAAAATTTTCTCATAGACCTTAGGATAATTCTTTTGAGTGTACCCTTGTTCTAGGTACCCCAATCTAGTCTTTTCTTTACTATCTCTCCATGACATTTCAATAGGTTCTATTAGTCCTTCATTTCTTGTACCTAAAGGCCCTTGTCCTTTATATCCCATCTTCTGCATTATTTGAAATCCTTTTCCATATTTATGAGTGGGAATGCTTATGTTTTGAATGCGCTTTTCATGTGCACTTGATTCCTCATCCTTATATAGCCAATTTAAGATTTAATTATCCTCTTCATCCATGGATGAAGAAGTGCTTTCTCTTACAAAGTGATCATTATATTTATGAGGTATACTAGATGGTCTTCCATAGGATTTTGGAGATAAGGGTAGATCCATCATGGATAAGGAGTATTCACCTACCCCTTTCTATTTGATTTGACATTGCTTTTCAAAATTATTCATCATGTGGTCCATCTTTTGATAATGAGCATCCTTGGTGTAAATTTGAATGGATCTTTCTTGGTCTTCTTTTTTTTCCTCATGAACCCTTTCCTCACTAACCTTCTCTTTTCCTTTTGTTGATGTAGTCAAGTTAGTAGGACTTTGATTATTTTCAACAACAATACTTTCTATTTCTTCTTTTTCTTTTGTCTTCAAAGATGGAAGATCTTTCAAAATTTTCCCTTGTTCTATTCTTTGGTAAATAGATCCTTCTGCATTATGTGGGACTAAGGATTCATTAATAGGCTTCATGTTATTACAATATTAGAAGGGGTTCGAATCCCTGCTTACCATGACTTATTGCCTCATGTAGGGAAATTTGAGGCATTGATGGTAGGTTGAAGGTATGGCCTACATTTCATGGATCCATGTCCTTCCTAATAGAATATTGTAAGTTAATTTTAGGTCAAGGACTTGGAAAATGGTCTCCTTTTTCATTGGACCAACTCAGATGGGAAGTACAATGATACCTTTGGATGCTCTTTCTTCACCATCGTAAGCTTTTATGGTTATCTTTTTCTTAGGATCAATAGCTTCCTCTGAATTCCCTAAGGCTTTAACCAAGTTTAAGGTACAAATATTTAGGCCTACTCCCCCATCAATGAAGACTCTTTTCACTCTATGCTTATGGATTAAGACCTCTATACATAAGGGAAGATTTTGTGGGTGGTTTAAAGACATATCATATTGTTCTAAAAATGATAGATAATGGGGTGAAACAAGATGGCCTACCATGTTTTGGAATTTATCCACGTCTAAATTTAAAGGCACATTGGTCTCCACTAAGGCTTTTTCTAGAATCTCCTTATGATTTTGTGAAAGCTTGAGTAATTCTAGGATGGAGATTTGAGCAGGGGTTCTTTGCAATTGGTCTACCAAATTATATTGTTTCAAAGATGAAGATGAAGTTTGATTTGGTAACATGATTCTTGGGGCACCTCCTGGTAAGGAAATCTTTGATGCTTGCCCCCTAGTTACAACATTAGATGTTTTTTCTCTTGGCTTCTCTTTCACCACAATCACATTTATGGTATTTTCATTACCATTTAGAGTATTGATGGTGTTATCATAAGTATGAGAAAAGTTAACCTTCTCATTACCTCTTTTTTTATTGTGATTCGTATTTGATGATTCCCCCTTTTAATGGTTTAGAAATGGGTTTTTGAAAGCTGTATGGTCCTCATTATCTTGAAGCCCTTCCACTTTTATTGTTCCATCATCAATTAGGTCTTGCACAAGATTTTTTAGTTTCATGCACTCTTTTTTTTTATGTCCTGTGTTGTGATGGTATTCACAATGATGAGAATCATTCCACCAATTGGGCTTGAATTGGTGTTCATATGGCCTCGATTCAGGTAATGTAGTGATTTTATTAGCCACCAAAGTCCTTAATGCATTTTCCAAAGGTTCACCTAAAAAGGTAAATTTTCTTTTCTGATATGTGGAAAAGAATGGTTTCGGCTTATTGATATTGGAATTATTAAAGGGATTATTGTTATTGTTAGAATTGTTGTTGTTGTTGTTGTTGTTTTTAGGGTTGTTATTATTATAAGGAGATTTGGTTGTTTGGTTGACATTATACGTTGGGTTTGAGCCACTCGATAAGTTAAAGGGAGTAGCCTTTAAGTTGTGGGCTTCCACAACTCCATCATTCACAAGATTTTTATTGTTGTTTTTCAACCATAGTCTTGGTTTATCATTGTGATTGTTGGATACTTTATTATTATTATAATTATATAAGTTATGATTGTTATTAGTGTTGGTATAGGGTTTATTATCTTTGAAGAATTTGATTTCCCCTCTCTTAACTAGCACCTCTTCAATTTTTATCCCTTTTTTTATAAGCTTTTCAAAAGTTGGGGGACATTGAAGTTGGAGCCTATAATTCATCTCCACATTTAGGTTATTCATAAATATCTCCATGTTTTCCTTTTCCATTATGCTTCATAGATATCTTGCAAATATTTTTCTCCACCTTTGGAGAAACCCTAGGAAAGATTCACCATCTCGTTGTTTAGAGTCACATAGGTTAAGCATGGTGATCTCGTGCTCAATGTTGTAGGAATAGTGAGTCATGAATTTGGAGGCTAATTATTAGAATGTCTTTATTCCTTGTGGAATTTTTGAGAAACATTCCATGGCTTGGCCTCCTAAACTTCTCAAAAAAAGCCTCATTAGATAGGTTGTGTCATGCATGAATTCGATACTTAGAGCACATAATTCTCTAAGGCAATCTTGTGGGTCTAATTTACCTGTATATTTGTCATATTTTGGAAAGACCACATTTATTAGGAAAGGTTCCATAACTAAGCTCTTATCAAAAGGAAATGGGCATAAGGCCTCAATGGAAAATGGCTTAGGTTCAGCTTCCTTCTTCATTAGGTCAATTTGTGCTTGGAACATTTTTAATTATTTATTCATCGCACCTATTGGATTATCTTCCTTATCTTTCTTAAGTTGGTCAACATCATAATCATGTGGAAGTTTCACCCCTTCTTGGGCTAAATTAAGGAAACATCTTTCCCTATCTCTTTCTATTAGTTTGTCCATAACTTCAAGGAATTTGATGTCTTGAGCCATCCTATTGGCTTTATCTTTGAGTGTTTCTTTAGGCTCTTGATTAGCATGGTTAATATTTCCTTGGTTTTCATTATTTCCTCCATCGATGTAATCATGAAATATAAAGTTTCTATCCATCGAATCAGTTCTCTTTTCAAAAAGGTTTGGGAGACTATCCCCTTGGTCATGATTTATGAAAGAGTTTTGAGATTCAAATTCGGGGACCTCTTTTGCAATGCAGGTGTCATCTTCTTGTAAAGGTAGTTTGAGTCTATGAGTTCCTGTAGAAACTGGCATTCAACAAAGGTTTGATTTTGAAATGTTTTTCCCAAACTTGGTAATTGTTTGTTTTATGAAGAGATTAAAAGTATAAGATGAATTTTTCAAAATGGATATCTCTTACTTAATGTATGTATTCTTTGAAGAAAGAAATCACAAATACACTTGGTTTTTTTAAAACCCTCTACACAAAAAGTGTTTGAATATGCAAGGAAGTTATCACGGGTTTTTCACGAAAAGCACTTCAAGCAATCTACCTAGTTCACAAGTTGGTTCATAAACATGGCTGTACAAGGTAGGCTTTGCTAATTTAACAAGGTATTTAATCAAGATTCTATTTAAAATGGACATTAATTTTTCATCCCCCAAAATTAGGAGGCTTCCCACCATCGGTATATCAGAGTTTTGCACAATTTCGAAGGACTACTCGAGGAAGTTCGAAAGCATAATATCCTTTTGTCACACACCCCATTAAGGATACATGAATTTCATTTTATAGTGGGTTGGATTTTTGCAGCAAAGTAAAATGTATCCCACTTTGTGCTTTGCCTCTCACCGGCCTCGTTAAGGCAAATCTCAGGAGGTGAGCCCACTAAAGATCTAGCATATTCATGAGTAAAGAAAATAAAATGGATTTAAGAGATAGGTTTTGGAAATTTGATTCACCAAAAGCTGAAGAGCATATCCTTATCTATTCTTATTTCCCAAGAACTATTAACAATGTTCAATTTCCAAAACCCACTAACTAATGGGAATTGAGTATTTCTATTCTTTTCCACAAACAAGGGGTTGTTTGATTTAGTGCTTGATTTTATCCTTTATGCTATGTTACTTACTATATTTTAGCAAAATCACAAAGCCACAATTTAAAGAAAATTTGACCAAGTTTAGGCTTACCTTCAATCAAAGCTAGCAAAGGCTAGGGGAATTTTTTATGATTTTTCCATGATTTGGACTCACTTAGTGGCGATCGTTCCTTCCTTTTTGTCTCCCCTCCAACAAGTTAGTCAACACAAAAAGGAAAAATGAAGGAAACAAGAGTAAAATTGAAATCTAAGCCTTATTTATCAACTTTGAAACAAATTGATGAAGGCAAGTAAATCCAATTTAATGAGGCAAATTTTGATTTGTAGGCTTCTACAATTTTCAAATAATGTTCGTATACCTCAGTTTCTTGCTGTGAATTTCCCAAAACTATTTTGATGTTGGCTATGTTCTCTTTTTTATTTATTTTGGCCAAAGCTTTCTCCTCAAGGTTAAATCTGGTCTCTGGATTTTTAACTCTTTTATGACCAGTCATCCTACAGACACAAAAAAATCATTTTTTGAAAGTTAGATTCTGTTAATTTGCAATTTAATTGAAAGCGCAGTAGAACTAATTGAAAGCGTTGCTAAATTAATTAAAAGCATTATTAAACTTTTAAATGTGCTGGAGGAAAAACTTGAAAGCACAGAAATAGAGATTAAATGCACTATTTTAATCAGCAAAGGCACTTAGAGAAAACAACAAACGCACTATAGAATAATTTGAACGTGCTCCAAAGTCAGAGCACACGCACTGAAAGAAGGATAGACAAGAAGATAGAAGGATTAAACACACTGAAAGCCTATGTAAAGGCACACAACTTTGTCATGGAAGCATTGATTCAGACCTTGTATGCATTGTAGGAAGAGGTATACACGTTGTAGAAATTGGTAAACGTGCCAAAAAACCTACAAAACAAAGAACAATACAAAGATATACAAGAAAAATTCAATTTCTCTGAAATTAAAATTAGTGAGGCCTAATGCCCCATGGTGGGTGCCATTTTGTATGCTATAAGAAGCATCTTCATAGGGTTAGTATTGTCAAATAAATCAAGACAACAACTAAATTACCACAAATAGCAATCTAATTAAGCAAATTAAATGAAAATTGAGCACTCTATGGCTCTCTAATTAGGATTGCTAGTGCAAAGCCCTCAGCAAGCTTCCACTAGTGACAACCCTAATATGAGAAAGAATGATAAACAAAGCTAAAATATTAATTCCAAAATAGATTATGCCTATTTAGCTCTAGATTTATCTTTCTAGCTTAAAATTGCAAGAGGTTTGATGCTATTCAAAAATTTATGGATGATTATTGATTGAATTATGCCTTGCTTTTATAGATTTTGGCAAGGGTAGGGGGTGGAGTTGAGTTTATTATGGTTAATTTGAGGTTTATTCCATGGTTCCACCTTTGGAGACCATTTAAATATTTTGTCCTCAAAGCTTGAGACAAGAGGACAAAATGGGTGGACATGATTCTTTCTCCTTATGTGTGATGGAGATTTGATGTGAGCTTGATCCATGTGAGCTTGGTTCTCAAATCCTATTAGATGATGCATTTTCCTCCCATTTGGTGGTTGAAGGAAAATCAAGATTTATCAATTAAAATTATTTAATTTGTTTATCCATGTGTACCCCTTGAATGGGTTGATTTGATTTAAATGAACTATGCAATTAATTTGATTAATTGCACAATTAATTGATTTATCATGATTTGTTTGATTTAAATTGATTTTATGGCTTTTTATTTTCAATTAAATTTGGATTATGGCTTGATTGCAATTTTGTTTTGATTTTATCTTGATTTGATTTTATTGCCTTGATTTTGCCTTGGTTGCTCACATGAATTAATCTTGTCCATTTTGAGGTGATTACAATTCCTTGGTGAAGATATCCTTTATTGTGTCATGTATCTCTATCTTTTGTATTCAATATGTAAAGATATATTGTAAGCCCTTGGGAAACTTGATGTAATTATCTCTATGTATGCCTTCACACCATGTGAAGTAATTGTAATTGTAATTGTAATTGTCATTGTGATTTTAATTGTAATTGTAATTGTAATTTTAATTGTATTAAGGAAGAAATGTAATATGGGAGGGCTAGTCTTATGAGTGTCAGGAGGGAATGATTAATTGGAATTAGAAAATTGTAATGAATGAATGTAGTTGTGTACCTTCTACTCTATCTCTCTTTGAATCATCTAAATAAAAAAATGGAAAAAAAGGGTTTGTAAATTGAAATATTATCTATGTTTTGGAAGTACAAATGAATTATGTGTAGATAAGGATAATGGGAAATAAATGAAAAAGGAAAGTTTAGATGTATGGAATAAGCAATGTGCTATTTGTTCTATCTCATTTCTAAAAGTTGTATGTTGTGAAAAGTGGGTAAGGAAATGAATTCATTAAGATAGTTAATTATCAATGACTCTAATGTTGGGAGCAAACTTTAAGGGAACCTTTAAGGACACATTCATATGTAGTAATATCAAATAAGTTCTTAGTAATGTTTTTTTTTAAATTGTTTTTCTTGTACTTTAGACCTGTTCCTTATAGCTTCCCTGGTAGGAACATTATATTTGGTATCAAAGCCCTAGGTTTCCACACTAGGAGATCTAGGGTCTATTTGTGTTCAACTTAGCCTCTTCCTAATTAATGTCAACTCAATACATATACTTATGTTGTATCACTCTTCCAAGATGCTTCCCAGCACCATAGAGGATCTTAGTAGAGATCTCAAGATTCTCCCTCATCATCTCAATAAGAAATTTTCCATGGGGAGAATGTGGGAGAACAAAATCTGAGTAATGACTCGGAGGGGTCTCAAATGAGACAACTCTGATAACTAATCTTTCTAAGGCTACAACCCATCGGAAGAAAAGCTATCCCTGAGGAGGCAACCTTTTCTGACCATTATGATAGGGATAGAAATATAAGCCCTAGGTTGTTCTACTAAGAAACTTGGGACTCTTACTTGGCCTACTCACCATATTTGATACTATGGTGTTTCTTCATCTGATGTTTTCTTTCTTCCAACAAACTTGAATACATTGTTTGTCTTCATTTTGATGCTTTCCTTATGTTATCAAACATGAGTACTAGACCTAAAAGGTATGATTTCTATATTTCCACTATATTATCTTGCAAGACCACACCTGTCTTCAAGAAAGGGTCATCTGAAAGGATTACTTATGTTTTTCATCATAAGATTCATATGGTTCAAATAGATGGTAATGAATTCCTGATACTTGAGTGTTGTATTCTTATAATCCTAGTTCTAAGAAATCTTAAAGAATTATAAGGGAAGTTGTTGATCTTATCTCCTGATCTTGTGATGACTACCATAAATGGCTATGAAAATAGTTCAAAAGGTTATATATTCTACTAGATAGCGTTATGTCTGATTATTTAAAGCTATTAGTATAAAATTTTAAGATATACTTGAATCATGTTGTACTTTTGGTAGGAAATAAATTAAGATTATATGGATACTCATGTTCCTAGGATGGAAAGGATTTTAATATTGGATGGTTATAAAACATGTTTAGTAGATGCATCTTTTAGTCCTTCCTCAAGAACCTAGGAGTTTATGAACTTATATTTTCTTGAAACTGAGATAACATTTTGAAATTAGGTAATATCTAATATTTCAAAATATGGAAAGATTAAGAAGTATCTCTCTTATTATATCCTCTCAAAGTAAGAAATTAAATCTATTGTTGAAATCATATGTGTCTCTCCCTTCTTTCTCAAGTTATATGTTTAAAAGACTAAATTTCATAGGGTAAAATCAATGTGTCATTAAGGAGAATGTGCTTGGCTAGAGGGAACCCTTGGGTAAAGTACCTATGTTCCCAAGGTTTTGTAACAAATAGGATTATAGTACACAATTTGTTGAAAGGAAAAGTGTTTGTTTATATAATAGGAAATTTGAATTATTTATGATCCACGTAAGTGGTGTGAGTTAGACTAAAGAAAAAACATCAACTATAAGGAAAGAGTATGAAATTAAACAAATCTATGTAGTAATTATATATTTCATTGGAATTTTGTGTGTGAAATGGGAGTTGAAGCTAACAACATTGCTAGTATGATGAGTCATTATGAAAGGAATAGTTATATATTTATTAGAATAGATTTAAGTTAAACTTTCTATCTTTCTTAGAAGGGAAATATTAGAATCATGAGTGTTTTTAGGTGATGATATAGGTGTCGTATTGATAATGTGTATAGGGATAACAATACATGTGGTTACTCCTTAAATGTGCTTTTATGGAGATAAAATGTGAAATGTATGTACAAAAGGCTAGTGGGTTAAAAATTTTTTTTTTGATTGAATAAAAGGGTAGTCGTAGGATTCATGTATATATATATATATATATATATATATATATATATATATATATATATATATATATATATATATATATGACTCTTTTTGGGAAAATGGTAAATTAAAACAAACTTATTGAGTCAAACTTACATGTCACTCTCATTGATCAAGTTGACCACACTAGGAATCATATCGATCTAGGTATTTTAAAAGTAGACCTTATAAGCTCTGAATATCTTGTCCCTGGATATGATTCCCCACATATCAATACTTTGGAGTCATCCCTTCCCTCCCACTCACGTAACTTGACCTATTGATTGATCACAACAAAACCAACAACCTACATTACCTTCCTTCCAGAATGATTATGCAATTGTCTGTTACCTTAATGCCATTGAACCTGTAGTTTCTTCCACCAATGAACTAGAAACAAATGTGACCAAGACAGATATCAAGTACCTTAGTTACAAAATGAAAATAAAAATGAAAGAGAATGAGTGCTCTGATGACAAAAACTACTTTTTGGTGGTGTCAGATCCAAAAAAAGTAAAAACAAAAGATGTATCTAAGGGTGAAAACCTATTTGAGGCACTCAAAGATGAGGTACTTGGTAGCCTACCTAGTTAATTTTAGGAAAGATCTTCAGTCTTAATAGAGACAACATGGGTTATAAATCTGGGAACACCTAAAACACCTCAACTCATACATCTAGCTCAATCTTTATCAGCAAATGAAAAACAACAATTCACTAAATTTTTTAGAGATAGGAAGATAAATTTTTCTTGGACATATTCAGACATGACATGGCTTGACACTAATCTCAATATGAATCATCTATCCATAGCTCCTAGTATCAAGCCAGCAAAACAAAATTTATGAAAGATGCATCCACATATAGCTCTCTTGGTCAAAGCAGAGTTAGAAAAGATCCTAAGTGTTAGATTCATAAGGGCCATAGAATACATTGAATGGGTATCCAACATTGTTCCTATATCTAAATATGATAAATCCATTCATGTATGCAAAAACTTCTGAGATCTTAATAAAGCATGCCCAAAGGATGACTTTCCACTCCCAAACATAGACATGATTGCAGGTTATGAAATGTAATCTCTTATGGATGGTTTCTTAGAATATAATCAGATCAAGATAGCTCCTAAAGATCAAGAGAATAATTCCTTCACATGTGCATGGGGAACCTTTTCTTGGAACGTAATGTCATTTGGATTAAAAAATGCAAGAGCTACCTATCAAAGAGCTATGACCACAATCTTTCATGACATGATGCATAAAAACATGGAAGATTATGTGGATGATACCTTGGATAAGTTTAAAAAGCGAAATACACATATTGAAGATTTGAGTTTGATATCAGACAAGATGGAACAAATTTAGCTCAGATTAAATCCCAAGAAATTTTCTATTGGCGTCACCTCGGGAAAACTACTTGGATATATCATTTCAGAAAAAGGAATTGAGGTTAAGCCCGAGAAGGTCCAAGCTATAATGGAAATGCCACCTCCCAGGAACATAATTCAACTAAGGAGTCTACAAGGATGTCTTCAGTCCATTAGGAGGTTCATATCTCAACTTGCTGATAGAGCTCAAACTTTTAATAAAAAATATACACAAAGGAGCTACATGTACATAGAATGAAGAATGCACAAAAATTCCTCAACATATTAAGGAATACTTGGCTAAACCTCCAATATTAATACCTCCTATCCCAAGGAAACCCCATATTTTGTATATCTCTACTACAACTACATCCTTGGAGGCATTACTAGCACAAAAAGATGAACATGTGAAAGAAAGAGTTATATACTATATCAACAGAATACTGGTAGCTTATGATATCATTTATAATAAAATTGAGAAATCTTGTTTCACTTTGGTGTGTGCATCTCAAAAACTCATACATTACATGTTGACACATACTACACAGCTTGTGGAAAAAATTGATCCTCTAAATTATTTGCTAAATAAAGCTACCCTTACTGATCGACTAGCCAAATGGATGATGATCCTTTCAAAATTTGACATTGAGTACGTCGATCATAAAGTTATAAAAGAAAAAGCAATTGTTGATCAACTCATTGAATTTCCTATACCAAATGATACTCCTATGCAAATTGATTTTCATGATGCATCCATCATGTATGTGGCTGAGCACACCTAGGAAATGTTCTTTGATGGATCTCACATGTAGAATGGTGCTAGAGCTGGGATTCTATTTATCACACCTCATGGATATACTATCCCAAAGTCATACAAATTATTGTTTCCTTACACAAACAACATTGTAGAATATGAGGCTTTGACAAATGGAATCAAGCTGGCTATTGAATGCAGGATTGTTAAGCTACACATCTTTGGATATTCTAAGCTTGTCATTAATCAGACTAATAATGACTATCAAATAAAAGATGAGAAATTGATCCCTTACAAGAAGATGATTGATGATCTCAAAAGATACTTTTCATTTGTCACATTTCAACATATTCCTAAGGCTAAAAATAGGATGGTTGATGCTATGGCTACCTTGGCTTATATCTTACAACTGGAAGAACATGAATCTAGATTTCAATTCCTGCTAGAAGAACTACACTATCCTTCCTATGACTCCCTTGACAGCCATGTGATCTGGACTATAATTGGCCATGATTCCTCTCACTATGCCAAAATCTACTCCTACCTACGTGACCAAATTATTTGTGATAACTTAACCCGCAATGAGAAATGACAACTCATTCACAATGCTTCTTGCTATACCATCATCTCTGATTAATTTTTTAGGAAGGGTCTAGATAGAACATTTCTTAGGTTCTTAGAGAAAGATGAGTCCAAACATGTGTTAGCTGAAGTCCATGATGGCCTATGTGGATCTCACTCTAATGGTCTTTTGTTAGTTCAAAAAATACTAAGGGCTGGTTACTATTGGCCTACTATGCAAACAAATATTGTGTGCTATTCCAAGTCCTGCAAGAAATGCCAACTACATGGTGTAATACCCCAAAATTGGCACCTATTTAATTTCATCAATTTTGGTGCATTATCTCGATTTTACATCACCAAAGTCCTAGTTCCCTAGGCAATTTTCTCTCCTACCTGACTTAATTTGACTTGATGTCAGTTGCAAAGACCATAAATTGCAATAATCAAATGCTAAAATAATTCCTAAGTCCTAGACTTTATTTGGCTAAATAATCTTTATGATAAGTTAATTTAATTATGAAGTCCTAAGTACTTTTAATTAAATTAAACTCCACCCCCTTTAGCTAAATACCCTTGAAAGGAATTAATAAATATTTAGTTAATTGAATGGACACCTCTTTATTTGAATTTAATAATTCAAATTACTCGAAAGGTCACCTCCCCACATGTGGCAAATTCCATTCTTTTAATTAAATAATTCATTGTCTTTTTGTCTCAATTAGGAATGAAGAGTCCACCGTTTCGAATCAAGAAACTCTTCATTCCTCTTCTGGCTTGGTCTATTTAATGAACCTCTTTTTCTCATTCAAAAAAGAGCAATTTTGGAGAGCATCCTTACTATAGCATTTTTTAGTCTCATATCTCATTATTTTCAAAGCTCTTTTATTGCATTATCTAGTTTAATTTCTCATATTAGTGTAATTGCATTTCACATTTAGATTAAATTTGCTTACTTGTTCTTAGTCTAATATCATCTTTATTTCAAAATCAAATAAAAATCTGCATTTCATATTTATTTCAAAGTTTTCTAGATTAATTGCATTCATTCTTAGCTTAGTTTCATCTTGCTCATCTTTATTTGCTTTCAAATCCTCCATTGTTGAATTGGTCTCCCGGCTGTTGGCTCTCATTCTGAGAGTATTCAAACACCCCATTCACATAGGAGGCAACAGGTCGCCTCACCATAGAATTTGGATTGAGTTCTTCATACTCTCTCCCGAATTCTATCAAGTGAATAATGACCATGTTGTGTTGTGCCTGATTTAGAGGTCACATTCAGTCACATACATTTTGGAGCCCACCGTGGGGCAGAAAAGATCAATTTCTGGCCTCATTCTTGATTGCTTTTTCAGCTTTAGTGTTGGTCTCATGCCTTGTACGGCCACTTACAGCTTGAAAAACTTTTAATATAGTAATTTATGGATAGAATGATGAATCTTATTTCTCATGCTTTTGGTTTGGTTGATTTTTATTGAGAAATGAATAAGTTATGATCATTTTGGTGAAAGTGGGTATTTGTAGATTTGAGATTCTCTGAATACAGTCAGATTGAAATGTATGGTACGGACAAATTATGAAGAATCAGGATCTCTAATAATATTCATTGGAAAGATACGTGAATCAGATTTTATTTCCTTTTGGTTTGAGTTATTTTTATGCAGATTTGTGAAAGTTATGGGCATTTGAGTGAAAACTCATTTTTAACAATCTGTATTGGAGTTGCAGGCAATGATTTATTCTTAAAAAATGATTTATGAATGAGAAAAATAAATGGATTACATATTTGGAAACTAGATTCATTAATAATTACTTTGAAATTTGTTTGGTTTCATTTGGATTCATTTTGAGAAAGATATGATATTCCCTAGGCAGGGTTTGATGTTTTAAATCTGATTTATGACAGAACAATTGCAGTCTGAAAACATTATTGGTTGAGGAACCAAATGAAATCATAAGACCTTATAATTTTTGGAAATGGTAGTTCTTGATGTTAGCTAAAAACTTTATTGTTTCCAGAAATTTTAATATTGTGATTTTATTGGTCAAATAAATCAATCTTTAAAGACTATCTTGAAGACAACAATGTTACATATCTTACGATTTGCCATTGATTTGTCTTGATTCTATACTTTTGGATGTGTGCTAAATGCTGGATTGTAGATCTTTGGACCTAAGGTGAGTTCTTAAAATCTCTATAACATTTGGACTTTGGGCATAAAATTAATCTCTCATGTGTTTGGCTTGAGTGTTTACATGCTTTCATAGAACACATTTCAATTGATGCTCTTAATGGGAAATGAATAAACATAGATTTTCTTTCATACAAGTTTATGTAAGTGAATGCTTGTGTTTACACCTTAAGTAATTCTTGGTTTCAAATATCAAAATATCTCATTGAGTAATTGAGGGCATGGATTCATTCCTTGTTTACATGAAGAGTTAAATGCACCACTTTGTGGACTCACTTCATGTTTACTTGGAAAGTTAAATATTCCATGATTCAAACCCTCTTGCACTTATGAGTAGTATTGATAAGCAACTTTAGATTACTTGTGATTGATCTAGATTGCTATCTTGGGTTATTGGACTCACTAATCTGCCGGCCCCTCATTTTCGCCCTGTGGTTGCAATCCTAGCGCCACATTAAAGGGGAGGGGTCTATAGGAAAGAAGCGTTAATTGTTCCACTTGGCAACCCTTTTGTGCTTTTTGGAACTCACTTGTTTTCTAGGGTGTGGACTCACTTTGAGTTTGTGTGAGGAGTTAAATGCACCACTTTGTGGACTCACCTCATATTTACTTGAAGGGTTAAGTGTTCCACCTTTAGTGCTTTTCAATACTTTTTGATAGAGAATTACTTATTTTTCATTTTTCTAGAAGGCCTGCTTGGGGATTTCATCACCTCAAGGGACGACCTTAACTCCCGTGTTCCGGCGGAGTATAAATATCGGGAGGTGAATCCAAAGACACCTCTCTTGGGAATGAGTTAGATTTCACTCTTGGCTAAGCCTCAAAGAACTTTATACCTTTGAGAAGTGAAGGAGGAGATTTGGGTTACCGTCTCCCCCCGGCTGTGTGATTTCAAATTCTTCTCATCTACGGATTTGGGCCTCACGTACTTTGCGTATATCGAGGACTCCCTTTAGAAAAGCCATGTATATCCTTGTAGACAACTTGCTAGGATGTTGTTGTGTTTTAAGTGCCTGCTAAAACATTCTCAAGAACATACACAAGTAGAGTCCTTAGGGAGTAGAAATACTAAGTCACTATTCCTGTTCGTGTGCAAGGTTGCTTTGTCCCTTGCCCATTGCTTGAAGACTATTTGCTTGAACTCCTTGATTGCTGTCTTATGTGCTTGATCAATGACATAAATCTGATCTGCCTTTTTGTCTGTGATCTATTTTTCTATTTTCCTATCGTTCACCGTCAGAAACTAGTTGTCTTGAGTTAGGAATCGATCGATCTTTGCTTTGACTCATATTGTCTCTCATTAGTCTACCTTATCTCTTTATGCCTTTTGTACCTCACATTGCAATTGTCTTATCTCAGCTATTCTAGCCATCTCTTTTTGACAATTCGTACTAGGTTCATCTTGCATCTTGGCTGTTCTAGCCATTTATCTCCTTTTCGTTATCTTAGAGACAGAGTCTAGCTTTATCCTGAATCTTTGCTCGTTACATCTTTGTCTATGACTGTCACGACTCGAAGTGGCAAGACTTATCCCATTCAAAATGCTGATCAAGATCAAAGTAAACTTCGTAATCAAGACATAGGTCATCCCAAATCTGTTGCAAAATCTGAACTTCGTGAGGAATCCTCACATTCTTCGTCATTCCAAGAGTATTACAATCCATTGTTTCAGATACAGTCTGACTTACTATTTCAAGAATATTATAACCCATTGTTTGAAGACCAGCAAGACTCTGAAGGGTCACTTTCTAAAATTAAACCTATTGATCCTTTTGAACCTATCAACTCTTTCACGATCTCTCATAATACTACCAACAAGATGGGAGATCCAAAACCTTTAAAGTTGGTTTTCAATCTCAGCTCTAACATGCCAAAACCTTCAAAGTTGGTTTTCAATCTCAGCTCTAACATGTCAAAACCCTCAAAGTCTGTCTTTAATCTTAGCTCTAGCATGCAAACAGTCAATGCCATTGAGAAGGCTACAACAGAAGCTCAACCGCCTTCTAGATTTGCTAGAAACAAACCTTGGATCCCTCACAGTGACATGATCATTGCTCCAGGGAGCAAGGATACTCCTAAACCCAAAACTCCCTTTGTCTTGCGAGGCCCTGCACCTCCCTCTTATAACTACACAAAATCTCCAGCTTGTGCGAACGCTATCCCTCGATCTCATGCAAAGATTGTTCTCAAAGGTCCCGAACCTTCGACATCCAGACCAAAACTATCTATGGATAAATCCCTCACTAAGGAAAATGTCCCCAAAGATCTCAATCTCGACCAGTTTCAATCTATGATGGGTCATTTGACCTCACCTCATTATTTATCCTTCCCTGAAGAAGATGATCACGTGCTGAGCCACCTGCATAATCCTCTCCTGCACACTGAAGTTATGATAGGCCCCAAGAGTATCCCTCATGTCCTCATTGACAATAGTGCTAGCCAAAATACTTGCTCTGCTAAGATGCTTACCAAAGTGACAGATAGTTTTGTTCCCACTAATAGAGAATCCACTGAGTTCTATGAGGCCAAGCTAAAAGAAATAGAAAAGACCTTAAAGATCAAAGATATTGGCATGGGGGAATATCAGATTGAGTCCGTCTTGTCATTAACAACTCTCCCTCCATCTCCACATTCCTATGAGGAACCTTCTGAAGATGGATTTGGTATTAGCTATCAGAGCGATGAGCTTGACCAACCTAGCTACAGCTTTCACTCATGCAAGGATTCAGATAATGAAGAAACACAGATTCAGCCTATGACACATGAGAGACCCTTGAATGATCAAAATTTTGATTCAGACTACCAGAAAGAGTCTTATCTACCTTCTCAAGTGCTTCAGGAACATGATTTTGGTCCTCACCAGGAGGATTTTATACACTCTACTGAATAGATTTCTACTACTGCAGCTACTACTGAATATTTCACTGCCTCTAATGGCACACATACTGATTGGGAGAAACTGTTGGATGCTTCCCTTATCTTTGGTATGCCTCAAGGTACACCTATTCTAGATTGTTCTACCACTTCTACTGTTGAACAAAATCCTACTACTGCCGATTCCAATGATACACATACTGATTGGGAGCAACTGCTGGATGCTTCCCTTATCTTGGGTATGCCCTGGGGTATGCCTACTCTAGATTGTTCCACCACTTCTGCTATTGAACAGACTCCTACTATTGCCACCTCTAATGGCACACATACTGATTGGGAGAAACTATTGGATGCTTCCCTCCTCTTGGGTATGCCTCAAGGTATGCCTATTCCAGATTACTCTGCTGCTTCTACTACTGAACAAGATCCTGCTGTTGAAGAAATGTTTCCTTTGACAGATGATAGTGATGAAGAAAGTTTGCCTCCGACTATGTCTCTAGCTGAATTGGACTCCATATCAGATGCTACTACAGAAATACCAGTTGATGCTATGCACTTATATGCTAGTCTTAACAACTCAAAAAGAGGAGAAAGTTATGATCCTCTAGATCAAGCTATTGATGATGATCCTTTCCACCCTCCTGTGGAGATCATTCCTATGGCTCCTAGGCTATCTACTCCAAGCTATACTCCTATTGCTCTAGTAAATCATGGGTATGTAAGACCCCATTCTGTTATAGCTTCATGGAATATTGGTAGATCCAAAATTGAAATGGTTCCTATTCGTACACTCTTACCACCTGAAAGGGGACCTGACTCTTGGAATAGACCATCTTGGTTAGGCTCACATAATATTCCTCCAAACTTATCTGACTCTTCTAGGATGACTCACAATCGACAATGCTCTATGGAAGATTACTTTCTTGATCTACCTGATGCATTCATGAATGATGAGGATGATACTGATATATTTGCACTTGAGCCCATCCCATCGACTTCTCTTCCCCCTTCATCTCCCAGAAAAGTGGCCCGTCCACTTCCATTTCCACCTCTCCACCTGAACCAGTCATATAAGCCTCTTTCATCCACCATTCCTAAGTCTTTTGGAAGTAACTTGGATGTGCAACATAAAAATAAAAATAATGAGAATCCACTTATATCTCAAGGTCACCATGTCCCATCTAATCGACATGTGACTATGAAGAAAGGAAAGAAACAAAAGTGTTCAAAAGACCGTAAAGGTCCTCAAAAAGAAGAAGACAATCAAAAGCCAGAAAATAAAATAAAAAATGGATCTCAAAATCCATTCTATAGGCATTGTCATCAAAAACACCTCAAAGTAAAGAAGAAAAAATTCAAAAGCTATGTGGATTCCAAAGAAAGGAAAAATCAAAGTTGTCATTCAAGCTTCCAAAATTCTCATGCTTCCCTCCATTCCATCACCCTTGCCTCTCATACTTTATCCTCTTCACTCCATCTTGCCTTTTCCCAAAGTGCATATCAGTATCTCCTTATTACTAATGACATGACTAAGAGAAATCTAGAATGTACTCTCCCTAAGCATTTAGAGCGTGGGAAATCTGACAAAGAGTTAAGATGTGTCCATGAGGATGTTTGTGGGTCTCACTTAAGTGATCTTTCCTTGACTATGGATCTCTCGATAGTTGGACACTACTGGTTGGATCTCTTGTTACTGCTACAACATCTAGTTCTGATTCTGCAACTTCTCAGCTGGCTACTGCTACAAATGACTGTGTTCTCAGAGATTCCTACTAAAGGAGAGAAAATCAAAGAGCCCATCAACGCTCTTCATCTAAGAAGTTCTATAGCTGACATTCTCAGTATGCTCATGTACATATTTATTGATCCTGAAAAAATCCTAAAAATTGTATATTGCAAAAAATCCTAAAAATTGCAAAATGTCCTGAAAAAATGATCATCTTAGTGAAAACCTGGCAAACAGGCGCTTTGATGTATCTATTATCCTGGTGAAAACCTGGTAAACAGGCACCTTGATAATACTAAAAAAAAATGAAAAATTTCAAAAATACAAAAAAAATGAAATATTAAAAAAAAAATACAAAAAAAAAAGAAAAAAGAGAAAAGTACAAAAAAATTGAAAAAGAGAAAAATGTGCCATTGATGAAAACCTGGTAAACAGGCGTCATGGTAGAAAAAATAGAATCTCTGCCAAGATGGTGAAAACCTGGTAAACAGGCGCCTCTTGTTTTCCTGAAGTAACATCTCATCTCAGCGTCACTTGGCTCTTAGTTTCCTGCTTTAGTTTCCTTCCTTTCCTGCTTTAGTTTGTTTTCCTGCTTTCCTGCTTTAGTTTGTTTCCTACTTTGGTTTGCTAGCTCATGCGCTTGTCTTTGAGTTTTCCTCGACTCTTCATGGATTGGAACTGGTTCACACTTGGGGGCACCTGCCTGGTCTAGGGGGCATTGTCCTATCACTTTTGGAAACTCTTTTGAGCATTGGTCGCTAGTGGTTCTCACTATGCCTGCCTGCGGATACCTAGCTTTCGTTCGATCTCTGTTCTTCAGGATTTCTCCCTTTTATCAATCACCAGTGATTCTCATTACGTCTGTGTACTATCATTATCTCATTGAGACTTCGAACGTTATCTTTCAGAATTGTCTTCAATCCGCTTGAACACGAACTTAAACTAAAACTTAAACTAAATGTGTGTTCCTTTGAGGCTTGCTGAGCTTTGTTTTCTTTGAGTGCTTGTTTGTTTGCTTTGCTTTCTTTGCTTTCTGCTTGTTGGTTTAGTTCCAACGATCCAAAGAATTCATTTAAGAGGGGTATCCATCTGTAAGAGCCTCTATCTTGTATTGGATGGCCATGCATACTTCGACTCCTTTATATGGATGCTTTGGTGAGGTTGGTTCTTCTCGTCTTTTGAGTGACTTCTTTCTGCTACTGATAAATTGTAAATGCTCGTCCTGTTAAGTGAACGTAAGGGTCACTGCGAGAAATCTTTGGCAAAAGAAGGAACTCCTGCGTGCTTGGTGTGTTTGTTCGCAGGAGACATTCAAGTCATTCTAGCATTTATGCTCTAATGTTTATGTTAACTTGCTAAATTAAAAGGAATAGGTGTTTAGGTCATTCTGGCTTCTTGTGGCTTAATGCTTACACCTCATTTTGACAAATTTAAAACTTATGTCATATTCATATTCTCATGTTGGGGAGAATTGTATGGCATCTTGTGATTGTCCCGTGCTTAAATGAACTCAATGATGATAAATATGATGAGTCCAACAGCCAAGTCCGGAGGATTGCATTTGTTCATCCTAGGCCTGCATTTAGACTTGCATCTTTCATTCTAGGCTTGCATTTGGAGCGCTTTCTTGTTGCTCTCTTGATTGCTTTCTTCTAGATCTGCTCATCAAAGGTTCTCATCTTTTGTCCTAGTCTCATCTTGGCTGCATTCTTTTTCGGGATCAAAATCAAAATCTGACATCTCTAAGTGGCCCAAAATCACATTTTAAATATTGGACTCCTTCTAGATTGGATGCTTGTGCAGTCAGCCTTCTAGTGTCATCTTCCTGCTAGATCCTCATCTTTGCATCATGGTCTCAAATCTTTGCTTCTTTTCATCAAGTCAACCCTAGTCAAAATTTGGTCAACTATGGTCAAACTTGGTCAACAAGACCTCTGCTTTACGCCGTTTCACTTCTGTAGCTTTGCAAATCTGGTCTAATTGCTTTTGCTCTACAATCTCTTGTTGTTTATCATCCTTCTAACATGTCATCTTTTGATTTCGCTCCCGAGGGGGCAGGATGATTACATCATTTGAATCTTGTCGAATCTATTCTTGAATCAGTCTGATTTGAATCATCAGTCCTCATTGCTAGGGGCATCTTCACGCCTCGCATCTTGTTATCTGGAAATCTATCTCTTAGGTATCTGAGCAATCTAACTCAGATCCTCGAGGATCATTCTTCGTTCTGGAGATGGTTCTTGAAATCTTTTGGGTATTGGGGCAATCTAACCCTAATTCCTGGGAGTCAATCTTTGTTTTGGAGATGACACTCAAAATCTCTTTTAGACCGTTATCTGGGCAATCTAACCTGGGTCTCAGAGGACTAAGCTTTGTATTGGGGCAATCTAACCCTGATTCAGAGATAGTCCTAAATCTGCATCTTCATCAATTGGTATTGGGGCAATCTAACCTCGATTCCGGTTCTCTTTTAAGATCGTTGTCTTCACAATCTAACTTAGACTTCGAAAAATTCATGCTTTGATCTGCTTTGATCTGTCACTTCAGACTATTCTTTGAATCAACGTGCTGGTCGCACATCAATTCAAAGAGGGGCAAATGTAATACCCCAAAATTGGCACCTATTTAATTTCATCAATTTTGGTGCATTATCTCAATTTTACATCACCAAAGTCCTAGTTCCCTAGGCAATTTTCTCTCCTACCTGACTTAATTTGACTTGATGTCAGTTGCAAAGACCATAAATTGTAATAATCAAATGCTAAAATAATTCCTAAGTCCTAGACTTTATTTGGCTAAATAATCTTTATGATAAGTTAATTTAATTATGAAGTCCTAAGTACTTTTAATTAAATTAAACTCCACCCCCTTTAGCTAAATACCCTTGAAAGGAATTAATAAATATTTAGTTAATTGAATGGACACCTCTTTATTTGAATTTAATAATTCAAATTACTCGAAAGGTCACCTCCCCACATGTGGCAAATTCCATTCTTTTAATTAAATAATTCATTGTCTTTTTGTCTCAATTAGGAATGAAGAGTCCACCGTTTCGAATCAAGAAACTCTTCATTCCTCTTCTGGCTTGGTCTATTTAATGAACCTCTTTTTCTCATTCAAAAAAGAGCAATTTTGGAGAGCATCCTTACTATAGCATTTTTTAGTCTCATATCTCATTATTTTCAAAGCTCTTTTATTGCATTATCTAGTTTAATTTCTCATATTAGTGTAATTGCATTTCACATTTAGATTAAATTTGCTTACTTGTTCTTAGTCTAATATCATCTTTATTTCAAAATCAAATAAAAATCTGCATTTCATATTTATTTCAAAGTTTTCTAGATTAATTGCATTCATTCTTAGCTTAGTTTCATCTTGCTCATCTTTATTTTCTTTCAAATCCTCCATTGTTGAATTGGTCTCCCGGCTGTTGGCTCTCATTCTGAGAGTATTCAAACACCCCATTCACATAGGAGGCAACAGGTCGCCTCACCATAGAATTTGGATTGAGTTCTTCATACTCTCTCCCGAATTCTATCAAGTGAATAATGACCATGTTGTGTTGTGCCTAATTTAGAGGTCACATTCATTCACATACACATGGGAACTTGATTCATGTTCCAGGCCAGGAACTTATTCCTTCTATTACACATTGGCATTTTCAATAGTGGGCTTTTGATTTGGTTGGCCAAATCCACCCTAATTCATTTAGTGGACACAAATTTATTATTAATACAACAGAATATTTCACAAAGTGGGTCAAGGATGTTACTCTTTCATTTTCTATAGGAAAAAAAGTTTCCTTGTTCATACTCAATCACATCATCTGTCATTATGGCATACCTTCCTCCATAGTTACTGATAATGGAGGATAGTTCAAAAATAAGGATCTCAAATAGTTATGTAATAAATTCAAGATTAAACAACACTAGTCCTCAATCTACTACCCTCAAGGTAACAATTGGGTTGAAGCCTCTAACAAAACATTACTAAAAATCTTACATAGGACAGTGAATAAGACATGAAGAGATTGGCACTTACAAATTAACCCTGCATTATGGGCCTACAAAACTAGCATTTGCATACCTACTAGAGCTACTCCCTTTGCACTTGTTTATGGATCTAAAGTTTTCTTACCTCTTGAAGTTAAGATACCTTCCTTAAGATTTTAATTAAGAGGCCTTATCACTACTGATGACTACATAATCATGGGTATACAAGGGTTAGAACTTCTGGATGAGTGTAGAATATTTTTGTTCAATGAAATGAGATTATATCAGAAAAGGATGTCACAGACTTATAAAAAGAAGTTTATTTCTAGAGAGTTTCAGGTTGGAGATCTCATCTTAAGAGAGAATCCCAAGATTCAACAGAACAAAGCACAAAAAGGAAAATTTGAACCAAACTGGCTAGGTCCCTACATAGTTATTATTTCTTTCGGATCTGATGCTCATCAAATTTCTACAGCTGAGGGTAAAAAACTCCCTGAACCTATCAGCATCCTCCATCTAAATAAGTTATATGCATGATGATACATGAGCTTTGTACATATCTTAATGTCCTGGAAAAATCCAAAAAATTGATATATGATCCTAAAAAAATCCAAAAAATTGTAAAAAGTCCTAAAAAAATGATCATCTTAGTGAATACCTAGCAAAAAGGCACTTTGATGTATCAATCAAAAAAATTAAATATCAAAGAAATAAAAAAAAATTAAAAAATGAAAAAGAACAAAAAAATAAGAAAAAAAGAAAAAAAATTGTGCCTTGGTGAAAAGCTAGAAACAAACACCTTGGTAGAAAAAATAAATAATCTTCCAAGTGGTGAAAACTTGGAAACAGGTGCTACTTGAGACCCATTTTCCTTTGTCTATCAACTTGTCACTTTTCACTCCAAACCCTTCTTGACTCCCATCTTTCATCTCCTTGGTCTAGAATTGGTCTTTGTCTCAGGGCTAGAGGGCATAAACTGTACTCTTCTTTTGTGTGTGATGGTGTCTTTTAGTAACTCACCCTAAATAATGTTTCTCAACACTTCCTTTTACATCGAGTGTTTATTAACACTTATCAGATATAATATCTTGATTCAATGCTTCATATGTTGTCTAGGATTGTGCGATATTTCTCACTTACAGGCACGAGTCCTAGCAAGTCAATGATTATCTTTTCTTTTTCACACCATGCTTAAACTGAACCCGCTGAGACATGTTATGAATTAATCTCTTTGTGTGTTGTTTGACTGATGATTTTTACTAGGTTTTCCTTTCTTAGTCTCTCTATGATGTTACGACTAGAGGACTGGGGGCATGGGGCATATTTTCTTTGAATTCTTCTTGTGGGTAGATCACTTTAATGATTCTATAAGGTGTCTCTTTCTTTGATTCCTTGGACACCAGGGAGATTTAGAGTTGTATATTTGACTATTACATTGTCTTTTCTCACAAAAGACTGTACTCATGGTTATCTTGGCACTTATGCTTTGATACTAGTATAATATTGCAACATTAACTTGGAAACTATGTTCAGATCATCTCGACACTTATGTCATGATGTTGACCTGTGTTTCCTACATTCTATCTGATATACATCATAGTCATATCTTCATAATTTCATTCACAGTAGTGATGGTTGTATTATCTTGCAATGTCCCTTAATAAGGCTCGATGATATAAATAAGGACCTATTAACCCTTGCAAATCACACTTTGCATTTTCATGGTAGCTTGCATTTCTTAGGTGCATTCTTAGTTTCATTTGAGTTTGGAGAGAGTCTCCTTCATCATTATTAGATAGTTAGTCAGTTGCGATCAATCACTTATCTCCTTTCTTCTATCTCGATCATGTCTTTTTCATCTCCTTGATCTTTCTCTCTTTCACCCTTTCCTGTCATCTCAAGGGGTTAATCATATCATCATATCTAATCTACTCAAATAGTTTCAAATAATGAAGTGCATTACATATATATAAAATCATAAAGAATCTACAACTATGAGAGCATTACATTTCAAAACAATAAAGTAGAAGGTATGAGTACACAATCAATATCATAAGACACATGTGCAAAAAGTAAAGATACATCCATGATCATAAAGGAAATGAGAGAAGTACATAATACATAAAAAAAATTAGGTAACTCACATATATATCAAAAATGGATTAGTCTAGGTACAATCATGAGATCAAAATCTTGAGTCAGCAATGTCAGATGGGAAGCCCTAATACAATCTAAGACTGGCTTCCACCCTATGGATTAGGTGGGGCTAGTGGACGAGCCTGGGCCTTTTCTGGTACCTCTACTACACCCTCTAATCTACCTACATGCTATGAGTAGTCTGGCACTCTTTGACTCATTAGTACCATGACTATATAGGATGTGTAATAATAGATTACTATAGCACCATGTCATTGTGGCTCCTATCATGCTTGGTCTCTCTCTTTCCTAAGCTCCTATATCTAGGCTTTATCATCAAGTCATTTCTGGTCCCTCATGAATATCATAATTAGTGCCTGATGTAATTCTACCTCCAATGAAGTGACCCTCTATGCTAGCCCATCATTATCAAGTTCCCTCTACTATGGCTATGTGGTAGGTTTTTCCTCTTCTTTCCTCCCTCGGTCTACTTGTGGCCTCCTCACTAGGTGCTCCTCAAGCTCATCTATTTCCATAGCCACAAGCATACCTTGGGACCTCGATCTGGATGGATGGCTACTAGAAGGGGAATCACCCCTCAACTTGCTACTGTTTCCTCCTCCTCCTATCCTCCCTCTGTCAACCCCTTCACAACCCTCATCACCTACTTCCCCTCTACCTCTAGGTCTCAAGTCTTTCAGTGTTGTAAATATGGGGTACAAGTGCTCTTAGATCCACCTCTTGTAGTCTAAGGTAGCCCCTGGGTCTGTGATCTTGGGGATAAGGTTGGGTACCACTCTTTGTAGTTGTTGTGTATCATGTAAATATATATCATATCTCAACATAGGATCCCATCCAAGGTCCTCCTCCTCCTTTTACTCAGCATAATCAATAGTCTATGTATTGATTCCTTGTACCCTATCGAACTGATGCCACACTCTGTTGATCACAAACTGCTCAACTATGTCAGAGTATTTTCCTAATAGTGTCCTGATATAGAACATATATAAAAGCTCACCCCTAGACTCTTCCCACTACTTGCACTCAATATATGGCCACCAAAAAATGGAATGAAGATCATTTAACTACCGCCACCAGTATTAGATATCCCCCACATGGGTCTGCTGAATAAAACCTGAGTGCCTGTAAATGTAGGGTTAACCCCTCTGCCTGGGATGTACCCTCAGGAAGATAACAAAGATGTTCTCCCATGCACATACCTATGCCAAGATGGCCCCTACTGACCAAATCTTCCCCTCCCTACAGACCATATCATGAAGCTCATGATACATGTCTACCAGGAGAGAGGGTCGCCATGCCATCTGTCTCAGATGAGATAAAAAATCCATAACTAATCTTCCCCAACCACACTAGAAGCCTCTCAGACTCTTTTCAGCACCTAAGACGTGCCCAATTAGTGAACATAATATGCAAGAAATGGGATAATCATCACTATAGCTATCCATCAGGATGGTGTGGTCAAGGATAGTAAAGTCTCCAAAAATAGTATGTATGGATGTGATCCCATTTGCAAGTGACTGATCAAAATATATCTACAAGATCCAATTTTAGTATCAGTACCAACATCAACAATCGTAAACATAACATATGTTTTAATCAAGAATCTACAATTATCAAGGATACTTATTGGCTCTCCATGGTAGGGAATACAAAGAATAAGGTAGACGTCCTCCAGTGTCACTATGATCTCTCTAGTGGGTAGGTGGAAGGTATTATGCTCTGAATGGAATCACTTAGTGAGCACAGTAAGAAATCCACGGTTTGCTCGAATATGGGTCATCTGCGATAACTCGCCAAGGCCCATAGACTCTAAAGTACCTCTCTTATCGGTAGACACATGAGGAACTAAGTGAAGCCCCACTGGGTGAGGCACCATGATAGCCAAATCTAGAAATCGATGTTGCATCACAAACACAAGTAGAAACACATCAAAATACATCATAGATATGTCAAAAAGTGACTAAAAGCATCAGTAAGGCATCAACAACTGATCCAAGTACTCCTAGTCAAGTTGTTAAGTAGTCAAAAACTCCAAAAATGATAAATGATATTTAATAGTTAACTTAAGTTTCATATGATACATTATAATATATGAGTGTGAAACTTTAGAATGGTATGATATTTCGCACCATATCGTATGATCAATGGGTATATCTCATGCAATACTTCATAGAAAAGGCATGCAACACTTCAAGGTTGTGTAAAGTGTCATACGAAATTTCTTAGTAAATTTGTATGACACTTCAAAGTTTCATATGAAAACATTTTAAAAATATTCAAAAATGTGCAAAAATCAACAAAAATGAAGCAAAATAGGAAAAAAATTGGGTACTTACTATCTCGGGATACCCTCAAGGCCAGTTGTGCAACCGGTTGTGCTCTAAATGATTTGGTCAATGGTAACTTACCTATCTTCCATCGAGAATGCAATCTCTCACTCTGGATTTGCTAGAAGACAAATGCACAAATGATTTGAAAATGACCCTGTGGGCCCCTTATATAGCATTTTGACCTAATTTTTCAAAGTCTACGATTTCCGTGAAAATTACACCCTTACCTAATTTTGATGTCCTCGATCCATTTTCAAGATCGAAATCAAAATTTGGCTTCATCTTGATTGTCAATGTCATGTTTTAAAATTCTCCCTACACATAGTTGACTGATCCTTTGAGGTTAATCTCTTTGATCTTTTGAGGCAATCATCATTTTCCTCTCTTCCATCATTATTTCATCATCCTTTCTTTTGGTTTTGACCTAATTCCAGTGCTACATCTTCTTGTTCAACCCTATTCAAACTAGGGCAAAATCTCCATCACTTGGTGGTCAAACTTAGTCTCGTGCGCTTAATGGGTCATTTTAGACCTTATCTTATCTTGATTTTGATCAAATCTATCTCATTTATGCATCTCCTCTACCTCATTTTGATTTTGATCCTGAGGGGACAGGAATAATCTATCTCTTAAAGCTACAAACTGATTCTGCTATCTTATCTATCCTTGCTAGTTCTTATTCGATCAAGTTCAGGATTAGCTTATTTTATGTGCTTCATTCGATCAAGTTCAGAGTCAGATATATCTTATCAACCTTTTCTTTTTCTCATTTGATCAAGTTTGAGATTAGTTATCTCTTTGTGCTTCATTAGATCAAGTTTGGAGTCAGATCTCTATCAGTTACCTTGACATCATTATTCTTTGACTCAATGTGTTCCCAAATTGTTCACACATTAGTCAAAGAGGGGAAAATGTAATCACCCAAAAATGGTCTAGTAAACCTTGAGCTCCACTCTAACATTAAAATTTAAAATATAGTTAGACTTTATCTTATGCTTAATCAATCTTGTGTATTGATTTAATCTCTTATTCCTTGATCAAATCATCATTTTATCATTTATTTGATTATATCTTAAAGTTTTACCATTTTATCCTAAGATTTATTTGATTAAAAAAACATGTCCCCTTTTAATTAAATAAAATTCACTTTATCCTATGTGTGCACATGAAAAAGGAATTTCCTAATTTATTTTTTTTAAAAAAAAAATTTTGTCTACACATTGATTGCACATTCTTCTAGGTAAGTGGAATCTCTTTTGCCTCTTAATTCCTCACCACTCATTTCTACCTAATCATTCTTGTCCATTGATTTTTCCTCTTGAAAATTGTGTGCCCTAAAGTCAAAATAGGGGTTATTCTCTACCCTTGGATTTTACCTCTTAATCTCCACCATCCATTGCTCTTTAAAAGGAGGCTCTCTCCTCATTCTTGGCTAATAATCTCTTGTATATCTTAGACTCATGCTATTGTTATGCTATCATTTTATTTACTTGCATTCTTAGAGTATTCTCTTTCATTTTGCATTTTAGCTTAGCATTTCCTTATTTCATTTAGCTTAAATCATATAGCTTAACTAGGAGGTATTGTAATCTCGTTAGATTAGCTTTTCTTTCTTTTTCTTGCATTTTCATTCTAGCTTAGATCTTGCATTTCATTTAGATCTCTCATTATTGCATCTTCATTTTGAATCTTTCATTCTATGGGTCACCTTGCAAGGGTTTCTTATTGAGGTTCATTTGAGATCCACTATCCATAATGCTTATATTATTGCACGTCATAGATAGGAAGCTATAATTCACCTCTTGGGATATCCTCTTTCATGTATTCTCTCAAGTATAATGGTTTATAGAAGTGTGTCACATTTTGATCACACACATGTATAATCTGATCTTTATTGCAAACTATATTGTGATTGTTTCCAATGAGGCATATTCATCATTTAGTAAAAGCTAGCGAGGCATTATATGTAGCTAGTGAAGTATTTTTTATTAAGCTAGCGAAGTACTTTTTGAGTATTTTTACATCCCTATGAGGGTTTTCCAATAATGAAAATTATTGTTTCATGGATCTACTCTTATTATTGATTTTTGTTTGTTAATGTGTCATTTTTTTTCATCATCCTTGTTGATACTAAAATATTATATCCTCAGTTCATATGCAATTCAAATTCATTAGTGAAAATTTGACTTTAAATTTAAATTGACTATGACATTGACTCACCCCCCCCCCCCTCTTAGTGTTCCCCATACTCCAACGTCATCATCTCATGTATTGTGTCTTTGAACTTGTTTATCATCTTAGAGACTTGACTAAACTCATAAAAAAAAATTGATTTCAACCTTATTACTTATGAGTAAACCTCAAAACATGATTCTTAGCATAACCAAGCTCTTTAGACATATTTATGAATACACCTGATAAAAAATAAAAATTGTTCATTGAACAAATCTATGTCATTAGGACTAAAACACACACACACATGACTAGATCATGGGTGTGAATTATTCCTCAATGCTGGAAAAAATTGTACAAATATATCTTTGTTGAGAATATGTTGTCAATGATGTCAAAGGGATGACAAAGAGGAGGCATAAAGTTGTGGTAAATGATGTCAAGGAATCCAGAGGAAGGCAGATTACTTGGCATGACATATCACACCTTTTCAATTTGTAGTGAGAGTTGTAGTAATACAATATCTTTCTATGACAATGAAATTAGTTGGAATATATTTGTAATATCATGGCATATCTATTCCAATTGGTGGAGGTGATACATAAGTGCTATAAAAAATTATATGAGGC